>JAQFYP010000678.1:0-20597 GCA_034694865.1 Bilobella braunerae | reverse complement strand
TTTTCAGTTTAATTGGTTACCAATAGATTTGACCAATTAATTAGTTGTTTATTTTTTACATAGAATCCGTCCTTAATTCTCTGTATAAGCAGTTCCTAAAATTCAAAAGATTCAATTTGAATTACTGCTCAACTTTACGATTTTAATTTGCGCCAGATGCGGAATAACAATGCTGAGATTTGGAGAGTTGAATTAGGGCGCATAACGCTTGGCGAGAAAGGAATAATAGGTGGAATTTTGCCATTTCTCCAACTTTCTCTTCGTCTCGAGTTATTACTTTCTCTTTAAAAAATTCATTTCATTGTTTTCATGCCCGTCTGATTCCGTAGAATATTAAAAGTTTCTGTTTTGAGGAAGAATAAAGATGAAACAGGGAAAAAGAATGAGAGCATAAATCAGAGGGAAGAGGGCAGGGGAACAAAACAATGTCGTTTGGATAATTCAACTTTGAATCAGATAGGTTGCGAGTGGGAGACATTTATGAGGCGGAAGAAAGCGCGGAGAAAGCAAGTTAAATTCCCTGTTTTATCTTCATGGAGGCACTAACCCCTGTTTTTGGCCGATTCTAATTTGACTTACCTGCTACCTGCAGCGAAACTTTCTCCAGCCCAAGTTCCTGCAGATCTAGGTCCTGCAGCGCTGGATCCTGCATGCAAGGCCCAAAAGTACGGAGAAAGTCAGCGATAACGACTTTCGCATAAACTTTCTTTTTCATAACTTTCTTTCCTTTCATAATCCTACCCGCCTTCTTCCTAATATGATTAGTATGAAAACTAGCTGATTCTGAATCCATAAGGTGCAAGAAGAAAGTCAAACTCAACAAAATTAAGACAATTTTGAAAGGTTTAACTTTTACGAACTTTTTTTTTTTGTAAAACGCTTACAAGCTAGTCAAGTGCACAAATACGGGTTACAAGTATTAATAGTATTTGGTTAATTGTTTTTTTTTTAAATTTAAAAAAGGGATGTTTACCTGTTTGCTTTGAATTATTATTGTGTTTACATTACATTTATTGTAGTTTTAGCAAACTCCATTAAAACATGTTTACAAAGGAAGACTATTTCATTGGTAAGGCTAAACTCTCATTAAAATTTTAATTAATTCTTTGGAAATGTGTATTTTGTAGAGAAATTCCCTGAGCGTAGTCTATTTTGTGGCTTTATTCCCAATTTTGTGACACTTATTTCCTGCCCAAGGTGCTAAAATGGGTGTGTTTTTAACTAATTAAAGTGTAACATTCTCTCTCTCGCAAACAGTTTAGGAAATCAAATTTCAATGATTTAGGTTAAATGAAGCTGTGACTAACTAACTTGCAAACTATAGTTACGTAAATTACATAATATGTTGGCCAATAATATTAAAACTGCAAAAATCGTTTTGTTCTTGGGTATCTACACGTTTAAATAAAGACAAAACGCATCATTGCAGTTATTTTATTTACACAAAAACTATGAAAAATTACACAAAAATTTTCATCTTGGTGATTTTTTGACATGGAAAGTAGAGAGTAGTGAAAGAAACCCGCGATTTTTTTTAATTTCTCATTCAGTTCTATTCACTTATACTCGGTAAAAATGTATGCCATTTTTTTTATGAAAACTATAACATTTTTATATATTTATATTTATTTATTTTTTACTTTGTTCTTTATTGAACTTTGCTGATGCGCTCTGAAGAGACACCTCTAGGAGTAGCAAAGCTTAAATTTCGTGTTTATTTCTTCACTTATAATCCATTGCTCAGAGACATTTATTTTGGAGAAAGTTAAACATATTTTTAAGGCTTTATTAAAAAGCCTCCTCCAGGACTTCTCCAGTTTTCCAGGAATTATCCAGGCGGCCTCTTTGAGAAGGTAGAGAAAGTCGCCCTGCCTCCACAGAGATTAAAATGTAATCAGATCTTAAGGGAAAAGTTAAGTTCTTTAACTCAGCTGGGAATTGAACGCCCGCCGTCGAAGAAAGGAGAGAAAGGCCTAGTTCAGGAGCGTCAGATGAATTTCAAAGGGAGAGCGTGCCTTTTCCCTTTCTTTTTCTTTCTTAGGCATCAGTAGCAGACAATAGGAAAGGGAGTTGGTTGGTGGGAAATAGGAGGCCCTTTGTCTTAAGGCCTTTCCGAACGCCTCTCTTTCTCAATTTTCGTTCAGGATGGGATCATCTCCAGGATTCTCTCCAGGATCCTGGAGAAATGAAGAAAAGTCTGGAGGAAGGAAATTTATGAGGACAGAGGCGGAAGTTGGATTTAATGGAAAGTGGCTTAGACTTTTCTTTTTGCGAGGGATACACCTGGAAGCGGGAGTGGAGAAGACTCAGGTGAAAGTGATTATTCGGCAAAATGAAACAACTTTCTCCTCTACTTTCACCGCTGATTAATTCTCATGGTCTAGAATTTTTTGTCTTGGAAACTTCACGCTCTATTTTCACACATTAAAATAATTCCTTCCTTAATACTTTCACCACTTCCACCTTGCACCTTTCATTTCGCGAAATGCAATGGGACGCCAACTTCAAGTACAGAGCCTTTCTTAATGACAGCATGAATTTTAAAATTTGGGTTTTATGTCAGCTCAGGAATTGATTAATTGATTCACTTAAACTCATTTTTGATAATATTTTAATGACAGAAAATCATTTGAAATTTGAGTATTATCACTAAATTCTGCTTAGAGAAAATAGGTAAAAACTGGTTTCAAAAAATGAAATAGTAATTTACATTACCTAAAAAACAGCGTACATTTGCGATACAATTCTTAGTCGATATTTTTAGAAGTATGAAAATTAATTAAATAGCATTTAATATTCAGGAGGGCCTAGGGATCTTGTTGTTCAATTTTGATTAATAAAAATAATTTCACGTACAAAATTGCGATACTCCAGTGTGTTATTCATTTTAAATTATTAGGACTGTATTATAAAAATTGGAGTGCATTATTAATGCCTTAAAATATGTCAATACATAAATGGTGCTTTTCTTCCTTAATAATACTGAAACTTTGAAAAGGTCAATGCACTTCTGGAGCGCTCTGTACTAGGGATAAAAACAGTTTTGGTGTGGGTGGTTTGTAGTTAATTTTAAAATTTGGATAATAAACTGATAAGAATCAGTTGTGCGTGAGTGCACTAAAGATGAGAGAAAAGAGCAATACAACTTTTACTAGCTCCTCAACTTTCTCCCGCCTTAATTAATTCTTGGAGAAAGTTGTACAAAAATTATGGTAATTAGCTTCTGTCTGTCGGGCGTCACTGCAGCCTTGTTGTCACCGCCCTGGAGCATCAAAAAAAGTTGCGGGAAATTTAAGATCCCGGAGTGACACCGTCGCCCGGCTGTCACTTTCCCGGGGAAAGTTGAGTTTAAAATTTGCGAGATTTTGCCTTTGCGCCTTCTCCCCCTGCTGCATTGCACCAGAGACTTTCTCCAGCCCCGAAAAAAGTTCCGCGCCTTCCTTATTTATAGGCCTTAACTTTTTTTTTGGCCCGTTTGTAGACGCCCGCCGCTTCTTGGGCCTCTGCCCATTGGCCAATGCGGAGCCCTTTGGACGCCGTAGATTAGCACATAAATTCTGGACCTAAATTTGAGGCCCACCTAGGCCCCACTTCCCGCTTTTTGGGGAAGTGATCTTTGGCTGATTTGGTCCATGGAACGCCCATGCTTTTAGGGCGATTAGAACCAAGGGCCTTATGACTTGGGCCCTGGTCATAAACCCGTCGTCTCGGACCCATGTCACGTCTCAATGACCCCCGGACCTCTTGACCCCAAATTCACTGACCGCAGTGAAGATTTGTATGCGTCACAGTCAATGAAGCCGTGGGCTTCTGAAAAACATACTTTGACAACGTCGGTCTGAATTGGATTACAAATAAATATGGTAGTATTGTAGCACAACACAACACTTGAGTAGTTAAGATAAGCTACCACACGGGCATTGGTTAACAGTAAGATTTTAGATCTCGTTTATAAAGTTTAGTCAAAATTTAAACAATTTCCTCATAATGTTATATTTTCTGCGTATAACGCAGATCTTTGAAATTTTTCATTGACTTTTTTTTTGGGTCTACTATTTCTATCATAATTTTTTTATAAATAAAATAATGTACAGTCGGCTTGTTTATGAAGCAATAGTGATTAGGGTTTATGAAATTTTAATTAGAAATCCCAACACTCATGCATCCGTGATGAGTATAAGGCTATTAATTTGTAGATGATGCTGGCGTAGATGCATCCAAATTTTAATTAAAAGCGGTAAAGATGCTCTTATGAGTTTTAGTTAATTAGTCTATTATAATAGTTGGTTTAAATTTGAGTTTCTAATTGAATTCAATTTTGGGGTCATTTGCTATGATTAAGCTTCCCGAAAACAGACATGTTGACTAAAGTTTACAAATTTTTGTAAACATAAAAAAATAGCGTTAAAATTTAATCAACAAGTTTGAAACAAATATACGGTTTTTTTATTAAAGCGAAAGAAATGATTTCCCAAATGACAAAATGGAGATAGTAAAATTTTACCGAGTTTTACGTTATATACAATTGGAATATTTCCAAATACCTATATTCGAAAAGTGAAAAATTGATCAACAAAGAAGGCAATCCTTTTCATGAAGCGAAGGGTTAAAGGCTTTGTAGGTATACCGTGACCTTTAAAGGTGTCAATACATAAATAAAATTTTTAAACCTTCAAATTTTGTACAATTTAAAAATTTTCATAAAATAAATAGCAGTAAAGACAGATAGCGATACATATACTTCAAAGAATTGTAAGTCTGTTGCTACTTTGTAAAATCCGTTGTAGCAAGGTTTATTTTTATTGAATTTGTCGGTAGGGGCCTGGTCTAATGACCGTAGAAATGGCTGTTTTAGGGCTTAATGTAGCTCCACTAATGCTCTCCATCTCGGGACAGCCAATGACCTTTGATTTGGATACATATGTTGACAGTGGGTTTTGTTTGAACAAGCATTTGTTCTGTAATTTGAAAAAGGGGGACATGCGCCGTAATGGCCCTTGTGCCTGTCGGGGGGTACTTCATTTGAATGCCTTCTCAAAGAGCTGCCTTGAATAAGGGACAGTGTCAGGTTTTATGACCGCAATTCAGTCGCTCTGTGTCACCTAAAAGGGCGGAAGCGCCTCTCTCTGTTTGTTTTCCTTTCGGAAAAGTTGTTCTAAAGCGGAGAAAGCAAGAGAAAGTCCATTGAGAGGAGCGTAATTCTTGAATTATTCAAATGAGAACGACTTAATTCTGGAGTGGCAGGGCCGTAAAAAAAAGAAGAGAGAGATGAAGCGTCAGTGCCGTGGCGACGCTTCGGAATGCTTTCTCTCCCGCCTCCCAATTGGTCCTCAATTCTCAATGTGCCCCAAACACTCTCCCAGTATCCTGTACCCTGATACCCGGGTAGCCTGGCTCTCTCGAATCATCATTTCCGGCCCTGACTTCTGTCCAGGAGGCAACAGTAAAGTTCCGGAACGACCCCTCCCTTTGGAGACTCAAGTGTCCAAAATGGACAACTTTTTGGGACCGAAGGACTCTTTTGAGCTTTCTAAATTTTCTAAATTCTAAATTTCCCTCCCAAACGCCCTGTCAGCCGGATGAAGATAAATGTAATGTATGAGGGGGAAGTTTACATAGGACCCTCCTCTTGCTTTCTCCAAATGACCCAACACTTGGCTCTAGGGAATAAGTTCGGAAGAGATGGCCGTGTCCCGGGTAGTGGTCCGTGACCATTTTGAGAACCATGGACAGTGTGACATGGACCCATGAGAGCAGAGAACGGAGGTGCCTCGGGGCCATATCGTCAACAATACGGTCATTAGTTCCGTTTTCTCTCCCTTTGTATTTGTACTTTCACATTTTACGCAAATAAAATTGTCCGGTAGGTAGGTACTCTGCGATTAAATTCGCTTTTACGAATACACGTTAATTTTGAAAGAGGAACAAGCACTACAAGAAGCCAGTAAATTAAAACAATAGCAATTCCGAAAATAAAATTTTTTCTAAAAAGTTTTTAAACATTCGGTCTATCTGCATCGTATTTATATTATGAATACAAACACTACTATGCAGATAGAAAAAAAAATCAATTTCTGCAAAAATTAGAATAACGTAATAATAGAATAAGTACAATTGTGCATATTTATTTTGAAAATATTAATAAATTTTAAAAAAAGAAGAAAATAAACAACAAAAACGAATGAGTAAGCATTGCTCGAATTTTCAGCAAATTTTTTGGATACAATTGTCAACGTCATAGTACTGAAACGTTTTTTTTTTTGTCTTGTTCGAGATTGTTGATATTGTTTTACGGTTAAGTGAATCCAAGGAAATTGACTTACTAGTAAATGCCTAGTTAATATTTGGTTAAGTTAGTTATTTAATATTTTTAAATATTTGGCTTTGAAAATAGATAGCGATGTTTTATTTAAAACAAAAAAGTAGGACATACTAACGGTTATACAGAGCATTTCTTGTGCAATGTACAGAGAGGGAAAGCTCTGCAACTCCTACTGCATTATTACCTCATTTATACTTCAAAGCGACATTTGGCTCTCCGGAACGTAACGATTCTGATACGATACATGAGAATCGCTTTGTATGGAGTCGAAACTTTCGCTTCCGGCTAGATTGTATGCTTAACAAAAAAAAGTGAAAGTTTTAAATTAATCCAAATTTAAATTAAATTTTAAATGGAGAATTGTAGCGTGTCTGAAAATTGATTGAATCGGCTCCAGTGGATGTGATTCTAATCAAGGGGACTTGCAGACATGGGAATTTGAAGGTGAAAGTCATTTTCTCTCCCTGTATTGATCCTTGTAGTTTGAAAAAGAAGAAAGAAAGAAAAGTCCCTGGAGCCTCTCGAGGCAGAATCCATTTCCAGCTATCACACCTTCCAGAACTTCCAGTACTAGAGAGGACATGAGGAAATGAAGGAAACAGAATGGATAAAGTAGGAAGAAAGTGATGGAAAGGGAGGAAGTGGGCCCTTAATTGACACGATTTCTGGTGACTTACTCCCTTCCGTCCCTTAATGAATAGCAGGAAGTCATTGGGGATTGTCTTCACAAGATTTAACGAAGATTGAAGTCCCCTGACAAAAGGGAAATAGGTCAAAGGTCAAAGGTTAACTTCCCCCCAATTCATGCTCCAGACACTTACTGATTGACCTAAATTTCACCACTCTCTACTCTAGAATACTTAATAAGCTCAGAGTATGCTAACATTCTCTACCAAATATTAGGCACGAGTCAAATTTTATGCAGACGTAAAATTAACCCACTTTCGTTCAAAATCAGTATAACACAATTTCTAAAAACAAAAATTCTAAATTATGTAGACATAACTTAAACATCAAAATTAAAAAACTTGTTCAATATTAACACAAAAAATGCTCACGTCTACTAAACCATATACAAGAAATACAATTACATTATTTACTCTCTAATTATCTTTAAAGCGATTGATTACTGTAAAAGTTGACTTACATTAGTCACACTTACATTAGTTAGTTACATTAAGTCAGGCTTTAAATAATTAGGCGATTCGATAACCTCTGTCTGGTGACCTAGTAAGGTGTAGGTGGCAAATAAGGTAATGTTAAGTAATGTTATAATAAAAGTAAAAAAAAAAGTATTTTGGATTGGTGACAGTATTGTGTACTGCGCAAACTGATGACAAAACAACTATGCTAAATAGTTCCTGCCCTACCGCATCTCTACCCTTCCTTTCATGTTGACAATCCGCAGTGCTGGAATGTCAAATAACGTGCCTTTTCCTGCGTAATTGTTGACATTATTGCTCGTGACAGGATTGCTGTTGACAAGTTTGACAGGTAGTGTGTGCCGGTATCGTTGTGAGCTTGATTTAGGCTTGAGTATCTGGTTGTGACTGGATGCAGTTGTGTCACTGTCAGTTGGTGGGGAGGATGTCACCCATTTTGAAATGACAGAGCTTTCTCTTCCAGCATCTGCTTTCTCCCGGGCAAAACTCAAAGGAAAGGCCTCACTTCCACTCGCCTCAAAGCACTTCTGCCCTACATTATTCAGGCCCAACTTTTAAAATGGAAACATTAGCGGAGGAAGGAGCCTTCGGTCCTTCGACCTGTCAAAATGAGCCCAGCTCTTGAGATTCCAAACTTTGAGACTTTTTTTAGGCGGGAGTTTTGAAAAGCGTTCGACGAGTTAGGGAAGCTGTTGTTTATTTCTTTGTCTCAAAAGTGGATTATCACTGCCTCGAGCTTGAAGTTTGAAAATATGGAGAAAGTTAATTTTCTACAACTTTCTCCTCCTCGAGTTTCTCAAGATTCTCGGGTTCCCATGACCTCAATAATTTCTAGATTCTTCAGACCTTGCACCGTACAACTCTCTTGGAGTGTTCATTAATTAAAATCGACCTTTAAAGTTTACTTAAACTCTAATTGTTTACATAATTAAATTAACTGAAAGCCTTCAAAGTAAACCTAGCCGCTTATTGTTACTTAGCAAACTTTAAAAAAGAAGCAAGAGAGAACGAACTTGAAAAAAAATGCATAAATGTGTCATAAAATATAATTTTACGTTACAATGCAACCAAATATCTCAAATTTAGTCTCTGTTTTAATGGTTTGCTTTAAATCAAAATTAGTTTTAGATTGAAACATAATGTCGAATTTTGTTCGTTTTATGAAGCTTGATTTTTAAAAACCACTTTTACAAGCCCATCCTTATGATAGCCATTTTATGTAATTTTTACTAAACTCACAATATCAATTTCAAAACGTAATAAAAAAGAAAGTTATATTGAATTTTTTTTTACTCCAACGCTCCTTAATTGACCTCGTGGACGTCCTTGTTTGGCTAGTCATTGTTTCCATACTTATTGTATATATTTTCTTACTTATTTTTACTTAGTATTATTATTATATTATAATAATAAAATTACTATTCCTACTTATTTTATGTTAAAATGTAAAACTGTTCCCAATAGCCATATGTAGAATACATGGAGAACTGGTTTTGAGAAGAGGTTGAGTTTTTATGCGATTGTAATACACAGCTTATCAATGAGCTTAGATTTAGAATTAGAATTAGATAATGAGCTTAGCAAAAATTTATGCTATAAAAAATTAATAGAAGTAATTGATTTTTTACTAACTTGCTTTTCTATATGATTTTCCTTCCACTTTGTTAAAATCAAAATTTATTGTAAAAGTTTTTAAAGTTATTATGAAAGTAAACGATATAAATCTGCATCAAAATCGATCGGAAGATAGGAGGTGCAGGGCGCTGAATTATTTAATTTTGTGTCTCAAGGGCTCCTCTCCAACTCCAAGAACTTTGTTTTAGAATTATTTGAATTTGGAAACGTTATTGAAAATCTGAGAATTTGAACCCTCAGATTAGCGTTCTCTGGGAAACTCAACACATAGATTTACGCCTCGCTGGAAATTGATCTTCTGCTGAAGCACCACCAGGAAGACTGGGCCTAATTAATTAATGTTTTTAATTGAGATGCAGAGTTGGAGGCTTGGTAGCATGAGTTATGCGCGGCGGTTCTATTCAAAAGCTTTTGAAAGCGCAAGGTCTGCTCGAAATCCTTTTGAAAATTGTGCATAACTTTCGAAATTCCAAGTACGTATTGTTCAGGCCTGGAACAAAGAGTAAAATGAATTGGTCCGGTATCTACCCAAATTGAAAGAACTTGTACCATTAGGGAGAGTAAAATGATTTAAAAGTAAAATTTACTCCAGCAAAACTAACTTTACTAAAGTTTGACTTCAATTGAAAGACCAAAATTTCAATTTAAATAATAAAAAAATTTCAAATACAGTATTTTATGCAGATTAAAATTTAAAACTGCAAAATTGAGCCAAAAGTTGATAATTAAAAAATGGATTTTAGCATACTCTACTCCAGCATCGTAAAAGTGCAACGTAAACATGAATATTATCGTGAAGTGCTTGCGTTTTTCTAAAATGTGAAGTTTTTTTTTCGAAATTCAATTACAGGGAAGTGCGTGACGGAATTTTTGTTTAGCGTTGCACATTTTAGAGAAAGGCGACAGAAGCAGCTGCCAAAGTGAAAGTGGTGAAAGTAGGAAACAAATCTTTAAATCTCGGAGACAATCGCAACATATTTCAAATTCGTGCGCTGTTTTACATTTTGCATAAATCCTACGCCTTGCACATTCCTCTTTGCTTTCTCCTTACTTTCCCTTTGCTTTCTCTAGAGTGGAGTCATACTTCATTTGATTTGTAGAAAAGTGAGTGAAATATGCGATATTTGAACAAGGAAGAGGAGAAATTTGAGAAATGAGAATAGACAAGATATTTTGTAAGGAAATGATATGAATGCCTTCAAGAGTTCCAAGGGCTCTGTCATGAGCATTATTTCTCATTTTCTCAGAGCAAAACGTTATTTCCTGTCTTGTCCGTTTCACAAATTACTATCTGCTCAAATCACAAATCAGCGATAGGAAAACGTTTTCAGAAAAATAATTTCAACCGATAAATCGTTTGTTCAACTTTTTTTTAAACCTATCGACAGGTTTAGGTGTTTTTATTTTTTGTAACAGCTCAAAAATTATTTGTAGTGAACTTGTTGAGCCAAAAATTTTCTCTGTAACACACTTTAAATAAAACACACAAAAAAGTAAAAAAAAAAATCAATTTAAAATAAACATGTTTCAAAAAAAGTTGAGCGCTTGAGTAAAACTCAATTAAACAAAATGCCAGCCCCTTCTATTTGAATAAATGATAACAGTAAATGTTAAACTAATCCTAAATTTTAGTAATTGGTTGTTGCAATTGTGTGTGGTTGATGTTGATGTGCAGCTTCAACATATGTTGAAAAATATCTTAACTAAGCCACTGTCTGCAAACACGGCATAGTAGTAGACAATGATAATAGGCAACTTTGTAGCATCGCCTCTTTTTATTTGAGACAATTACATGGGTTTGCTCTCAATGTTGTTGACTAAATTGCTTTTGAACATATGTTGTGCATGTGCTGAACTGTGTCTCGACTGTTGGAGCATGTTTATGTGAACGTCAGAAATTGGTTTGTTTGGTAGATGCAGTCATTTCCAATTTATCTTTGTCCAAGACAGAAGAGAAACCGCAGGCTGCGTCTGCTCCACGTGAAAGCTCCACTACATTTTGATAAAGACAAAATAAATGGGTTCTGCCTTCTACAATGACACTTCAATGATACATTTCAAGTATTCAAATTAATCAAACATTGATAAAGGCTCACTTTCATAGGGCCCTTAGCAGAGGACACACCATAAGTCAAGTTTGGAGTAAGTCAAATTTTGTAAACAAAAATTTGTTTCAGTCATCAAAAAAATCGTATATAAAAATAAGTATAAAGCAGTCGTTTTATAACTTATATTTTATTAAACTTGTATTTATAGATACCAAATTATTTTTATTTACTCAAATTTTTAGGAAAAAAAAACAATTGAAGTTAGAGTAAATCCTCTTAGCTATTTACTATTACGATTAAGCACTACTTACAATAGTAAAAATGTACAAAATCTGAAATTGGTTTTGAAAACAAAAAGGTTTTTAATCAAGTGCTATACGGGTTTGCTTAGCGTAAACTTCAACTATAGAACAAACATCATCAATAGTAAAGTAAACTGAAAATATTTCAAGAATTTCTTGAGGAGTAAGCTCCTCATGCAACGCAATGAATTTCCGCTTTCGAACGCACAACGCATTTTGAAACTATTGAATCAAGTAACGGCTTTCATTTGCAGTAAGCCTGAATAATACAAAAAAAGAGCATTTGTTCCAATTCCATTGAAGAAGGAGTCGTAAAAATAGAAGACTGTAGCGGTGAGAGGCGTGATTGGAGTTGAGCAATTTTCGCCTGGCAGAAAGTAAACATCCAATTTAGAATGTAAAGAAGGCCATAATGCTTTCTCTTTTGCTTTCACTCCATGTCTGCCTACCCTTGATTGCATGTCAAGGGATCATAAACTCCTGTCATGCAGACCTAAACTACTTTCTGGAGAAACGTTTTGAAAAACAAAACTCCTCGCACCTTTTTGTGCGGCTTGGCCTCAAAAGAGAAAGTTGGGAAGGAGAAAGTTCAGTCGAAGCGTGAGGAGGATTAGGCAGGCAGTTTAGAACGGGTGCTTAATGACCAAGAGCCTTTTGGGAAAGGAGAAGCCTTAGCCGCTCCCTTGGAGGTCCGCACTCTATCAAATGCATTCGCCTGCCTAATGACCCTCAATTGTTTCCAACCACACATCAGAGCAGAACAAGGTAAAATTAATGGGCAGGAAGAAACAGACGGGCGGATTCCCAGGAAGAAAGCAGTGGAGAAAGTAGGGAAAGTTGCAAACCAATTCGAATTTCCGCTCTTAACGGAAAACCAAGTCCAAAATGCTCTCTTCTATCAAATTTCTCGTACTTACACAAATTGCCGCTTCTCCAATGTTCACCACTTAGATTCTTCTCAACTTAATTTTTTTAAGTCTAACTACCACATTCATGCTTAACCACCAATTTCAAATTGCTGCCATTATCTGTGTTTACTTGTCATCAATGTATCCGGTAGTTTGTAGTAGTGTAGCAATTTTGAACTCTACATAGTTTCAATAATACATTGAAAAATGTATACAGCTTGAAAGTTTTGGTGAAAGTTGAAAAGTGAAAGTAAAAAAGTTTCGAGACACTAAATAAGAAATGCAGCGACAAAGAAAAAGTTTTAGTTAGAGATTTTGGACATTCTAATTGAGTTTTCCCATGTAAAATTTTGAAAATAAAAGATTTACAAAATCCTAATAATACACTCAAATTTAATTTTCCGCCAAAATGATCAGAAATTAGCATTGAGTTTTCAAACTTGAATCAAACGTTCTAAATTACCACTGTCCAAGGACGGACTTATTTGGCTTCATCATAATGATGAAGGCTTTTTGGCTTATTGGCGAAAACTAAATATTGACTTTTTTTAATTGACTTTTTTTCTTTTATAAATTGCAGGCGTTCACGCAAAGTGGAAATCAGAAAATGGAATCGGAGGTGAAGTGGATTGGCCCCAATCTAAGCAGCTTCCTTGGTCCATTGCTCTCACTTTGATTAACTGCCATTTTTAGAAAAAGTGCTAGAAAAACTTTTTTTTTTCATTATATCCTACCTTGAGCCATTGGAAGCCAGAGGGAAAGTTCTGGTGGCTTTAATTCCCTCATCTTTTTCTTTCTTTCTTTTTTTCCTTTTTGACTCCTCTCTGGGGAAAGTAAGTGAAAGCTGTTGACTTTCCCTGCCATTTCAAAAAAGTTGAAAAAGAGCGCCTCATTTTTTTTGTTCCTCCCAAGACAGCGTGATGAAATGAGCCAAGTTTGGACTTTGAGATAATCCCGAGAAAAGACTTTTTGTTCCCTTCCGGAGTGAGAGCATTTTCTCCTACAGATTTCACTGGAAGAGTTATTAAAAGACGGAGGAAGTTAGTTTTTTGTAGGGGAAGATAGTTTTTTTTTTTCAGGGGAAGATAGTTTTCTTCCGAGCAGATAGTTTCTGAGCAGATAGTTGGGAAGAAGTGATGCGTCTTGACGCCTCGGAAGGAGATGATGAGTGTCCTCAACTTTATGAAAAAGTCAAATCACTCCCTTCCAGGACCTCTCTTCCCTCTCCTCCAGTGCAGGCCTGGAAGATGAACTTTCTTCTGGGCCTCGTGCTCCTGGCTGGAAGACTGGAACTTGTCCAGCCGCACAACGCTTCCAGCGAACCAGAGCCACGTGCTCCAAGCCCAAGTGACCTTTCCGTAACGACTGCCACTGCCGTGTCACTCCCACCAGAGGTCAATGACCTCATCTACTTTCTCCAGCCGAGGAATCGCGGGAGCTCAACTCCTGAGATCGACTCTTTCAAAGAGAACGTGGAACATTGGGCCACTTCAATACTAGCCAACTCTTCAGCAAAATCCACCAATCGTAAGCTCAATAATGTTTTGGACTTTTTTTTTAGAAAAAAAAAACCAAAAATCCTCTAATACTTAAAATATTTTTTTTATTCGTTTGCTAAAGTTGTAGTAAATTTTAATTAAATTTTAATCGGAATCTAAAACATATCTTATTTGATTTCTGATGAAGTATGCCGTTCAAAAAGGATAATCGTTTATTGGATGGAGTTATTCAGAATTTGACAAAAAAAACTAATTCCGTAAATATTTTTTAACTTTTTAGTCACCGTTAAACTTAACAAATCCTACGAATTTAATAACAAGTATTTTAATTTATTTTTTTATTTCAAGAAAAGATAAATCTTTGTAAGGAGTATAAACTTTTTTTGAGGGGAAAAGCGTTTTCTCGATATAGGAATTCTTTTGAAAAAATTATTTTTGTAAATGTTTGTAAACTGAAACACATGTACATGTAAAAATTTATAATAAACTAAGTTCAAATATTTTTTTTTAAATAAACAAACAAGAGTCTATCAAACAATCTAGAAATGAAATGATAATGAAATTGTGAACCGTAAACGACAAAGCTAAAAAAAAAGTTGTAGAAGGGTAACACATAGATACAATTCATTTTCATGAAAATCAAAAAAAAAAGTTATAATTTAAAACTAATATGAAACATTATTTAAAAAATACACACTGTACACTGTAGTGCAAATGGAGAGTAACATTGAATGAACTTGCGAAAAGGTTGGCTTACCTTAATGAATACAAAATTATACGTATGTTGCTCAGAGTAGACTATGCAGCCTTTGTGTAGCCTAACGAAGCATACCACTCACCCAACATTTTTCTTTGTACCGGCCTGATTGCCCTACATGAAAACAAGGCTTAAATTGGCTCTTGAGGTTTTGGGGGAGCCTTTGATTTTGAAAAGAGAAAGGCAGAGGCTGTTTTTTGGGTCGCAAGCTTTGAATGCCAAATCAGGTGGAGCCCTTAGAAGGCTTCCAAAATAGCCAAATCCCTTCCTCTAACGAATTCGCTTTCCCTTTCAAAATCGCTTTCTAAAAAAAAGGCTCTTTCTAAAAAAAAAAGAGAGGCTTTACTTTCTCTTTTTCTCAAAAACATAGGTCGTTCAAGCCGGAGCGTCTGCCGCATCTCTGAATTTAGCTGTGGGAAGGGAAAGTGTATCCCTAGCTCCAAGTACTGTGATGGGACGGATGACTGTCAAGATGGATTGGCCTCAGATGAGCCACTGCGATGCACGCGTAAGTAACTAACCGAACCACGCAAAATACGACCTTTCTCTTTTTTTTTTGTGCTACGAAATGCCTTTCTCCAACTTTCTCCTTTTTTCTTCAACTTCAATTCCCTCCTTTCCCTCTCGTCAACTTCAAATCGAAGATGAGAGGTTTCGGAAAGCAACTTTCTCTCCGTTTCTTTTTGTCCTACCCCTGTCTTTTTTTCGTGGGAGATCTTTTGGGCTCGAAATAACAAAAGGACTTTCTCTTTTTACTTTCTACTTATATGCGAGAGGGGGTGGGGTTCAGGGAAGGGAGGGGGGTTTTGAAATTATGGAAATGTTTCACAGGGGAAAAGGGCCTTCAAAGAGGAGAAAGTGCCTCTCTTTACTTTCTCCTTCATCTTGTGACAGAGCAATCAATAGAGCTCCCTTCCTCTCCTTCACCGTTTGTTGATTCAAAATTTCACGTTTTCTAAAACTGTCTTCTTCTCTCTGACTCCGTTCAAATGGAACTGGTTCAAACGGCGTTCAAACACTTGAGCTAAGGTGGTGAGGCAAGTTTATTGTGACTGGAGCCCCGGGGAAGACTCCTGTGTTTTCCAAAGCATTAAAACTGTTTTAAAAATTTATGTTGAGTGTGTTTACGTTTTTCTTGAAACAATAGCGTTGAAATTTTTGTTTGAAATACAAATAAAAGCGTAAGAGAGCGCCGTTGTTACGCACCCACGATAACGAACTTACATTCGTAATAATGTATCAGTTTTTTCTCGCAAATTGATTTTTATTAAAATTATCCAACTAGTTTTCTAATTTCTGATTTTTTAGTCAATCCGTGTTATTTTGTCTTAATTTTTAAATTCTAATTTACAACTTTATAATAGTTTACATAGATTTTAAGTTTGAAAAATTTCAAGTTATGCCTTTATTGTCATTTATTGTAATTTTGAGTCGAAATTTCCGAATAAATTATTTCCATTCAAAATTTTAGGATTTATAAATTTTCGACTTTGGAGTTACTCCAATATTATGCATCATGGCATGTGATTTTGGATTTTCTGGAAAGCGGTTTATGCAAATTCTTGATCTTTGATCACTTCAATCAAAAATCCAATAGGGCATAAACTTTGAGTGGCAGTAAAACTTTGAAATTTGAAAGTTGATGTCGTCGTACTTTAACACTAAAGTTAATAAAAAACGTGGTTAGTTAAAATTAAAGTTAGTTAAAGTTATGTTACGTAATATTGAAATTGAAGGAACAAATTTACAAGGAAGCTTTATTTCAAACATTGTTTACTAATTATTTAGCAACATTACTTAAACAAAAGGAAACCATCTGACGTTCGCTTTATGCTCTACGAACAAACAAGAAAAATGTAAATTTGGTTTGATTAACTTTTGATGAACTTTTAGGGCACTTTCCAAAATTGTCTTTGTGTTCTCCTACTCACCTTAAATGTGATTAAGGAAGTTTTCGTTTGTAATCAAAGGCTAGAGAGACATCAAATGGTCTGAATTATAATTCCAAAGAAATTTCCGGTGCGCGTTCTTGCCTAAATTAGGCTTTCCCTTTGATTATGCTTTCAATTTTGAAGGTGTTTACTCAAGCCTCCGTCTCTCAGCGTCCCTGAAAAACATGAATAATTGATTTAAGCGCTGGCTTAGCACTCGAGGCCACACGTCGGGCCAACCGCTCCGGATTTGAGGTCGACTTCCTCATGACGTCTCCTCATTCGCTCGCGGAAGGAGCGCGCCAAATTCAAAATTTAAATTTGAAAGGGAAAGTGTTTCACCTGAGTGGTTCGGGAGGAAGGCCCTTTCAGCCCTGACAAATTGCTCCCTTAAAACGTCCTCGCCCTATTTCAATTTCCCGTTCTTTGAAGTACGCCTGGTCAAAATTGAACATGCCCAACTCTGCTCGGACTCAATTCAAGTAGAAAATACAGTCCCTTTCAAAAGGTCATTTTGGACGCGGGAACTGAGACATGCATTTACTCTGTAACATGCCTCGTTTGAATCAAATTTCCTCAATTTCCAATCCAATTTCCAAAACATGGAACCCAGCATGCTTCAATTTTCATTTTAAACAACTGTCCGAAAAGCTTCCCATTTTGAATTTATACAACTTTATGTATTTGCGCATATAGAAGAAATGTCCCACTTGTGAGACATTCTGTACATTTTAATGTATGCGTATGAGCTATGTTGTAAAATGCAAGTGTCAGGCGTGTGCGTAAAGCTATTGAGCTTCAATTGAAATGTCAAAAAATGTTTTTGTGCATGATTAAAACCAATTATTTGAGAGAATAAAACTGAGTTTATAAAGTAGCGAAATACACTTTTAGGACCCCTTCAAAGGCACCCAGGGACCCTTACCCCATCCTACTACTTATGAAAAAACACAAGATTAATTATCATTAATTTAAAAAACAAATAATTTCATTAAAACGAGAATATATTATGTACTGGGTTATAACTCACTCAAATCTTGGTTCCAGTGTTAGGTTGAGGCCGACGGAGAGATCGAACAATAACATAAAGTTTTTGCTACTTAATAACTGGGGTTAAGTGTAAAAAGGAAAAAAAAAAGTGTTATCTTGCATGTTTTGAATTTGAATTTCATGTTTTTCTGATTCGAAAATGACATGTTTAAAAAAAATGGTGATAGTGTTCCTGAAATTGCCGGTTTAATTCTTAACAATGATTGATAGCACTATTTCGTGAGTGACGGAAATTGTGTTCAAATACAATTTCCATTTCCAGCCATTTTCTCAAAGTTCCGAATTTCAATTCACGACTTTCTCGATTCAAATTCCCTCGTGAGTTATGGCGGGAATTTTTTTAAATTGGAGAAAGTCGGTGAAAGCTCCTTTTCATTCCTCCTGGACAGCTCCTTGCTTCTTTTTTGTGCAAACAAGGGAAGGCGGGCATTTGAAAATGTATTTGAAATTCGGCAGCCTTTCCTCCATAGGAGAATCACGTGGAGCCTCCTACTCTTAAGTGCCAACTCTCCCTTGGAGGAATCGAAGGCTTTTCTTCTGTTTGCTTTTCCATTAGGGCTCCTTTCTTTTGTTCCAGGACTTTCTCCGGCGGAGAAACGTGATTTGAGAACGGTTTCCGTAGATTAAACCGTGGCGAATTCAATTGGAGCTTTATTATGCCTAATTTCGGCCCGTCTCTCTCCCCTCTCTTCGAGTTAGTTGGCGGAAATTGAAACTTTCACCGAAATCAGGAGCCTTTTCTTATGGAAATGTTTCATTTTCTTATCGGAGGCACAGCAGGGAGGTAGGGATGGATGCATGAGCAAATACACCAAAATTCTACCTGTCAGCGATATGCAGTGAAAGTTGAAGTGCCTTTCTATTTGCATCCACTTGAGCGTTAGGAGGGATCATATTTGCCAAAATTGAAAAGGCTTCTACGCCCTAGAAATCGTAGGCTTAAGAGTAGGAGATTTACATCTTTAACTTTTATCTCTGAACCATATTTTTCGATATATTTAATACAATAATATATTCTTATATTATTTATTACATTATTGATATATTATATAAAATCATTTATTATAAACACTAATAAATAATAACTATAATATTGGTAAACTTTTTACGAGTTAATTCATTGAATAAGTAGCCTTTTGATAAATGAAAAATCGGCGTTGTTGGGGTAATAGCAAAATGAAGAAATGTGACATACGCATTACGCATTATGTTGAATAGGAAATCGCTGCACTGCTTTAAAAGAGAATTAAACCAAACAAGCCCGTGCCAGGACAAAAACGCGAATCTTACGAATAACACTATATTTGCTATACGGTTTTGATTTTCTTCCTGAAACCCCAATTGAATTTAGACGAAGTCTAGAAAATGCACAGTAGTGAATTGTAGTAGAGAAATTGATTTGCACGTAAATTGTACCCAGAACATGTATTCCATATACGTAGTTGCTTATGTCTTGGGAAGGGCTTCCGAAGGCTATATATTTTTTTGGAAAAGTTGGTGGAATTTTGTATATAGCAGAACTGCTATTAACTTTTATTTTTAGTTTGGAGCATATTTATGACATAGTAATATGATAAATGTTGTCACATAATCTTGATAACTCTGATAACTATGTTGGATGCTCTAGTTTTATTGTCCCTTTTTCTAAATCATTTTGTGGTATTGAAAATGTCGAAAGTTTTTGCCTTTTTTAACCCCAATTTGAAGAATTGCCGACAGCTAAATGGAAAAAGTTCACACATAAATTTAGGAGTGCAGGAAGAATGTTAGCGTTACAACCAAGTCTACGACAAATTTTAAAAAAAAAACTCTCGGTAACATCCCCTAATTTTCCAAAACTTTGAACACAACCACATACTCCATCTCTTCAAATTCTTAACTCAACCATACACAATTGACCTCATCTCGAAATTGGCAACGTTTCAGAATCCTGTAAAATTTACTCAAAATTTTGATTTGGCAACGTTTCAAAATTCCGATTATCATTTTCAAAATGTTGTGTCTGTTTGTTTCAGCTTGTAACCGCACCTACTATGGCGAATGGGGCTCCACCTATGCAATTTCCCTGTCTTCCGACAGCATGGGTGGTGGCTACCATCATCCGCTCCACCAATCAGCTCCTTCCAAAATGACAAAAATTCCGACGCACTTCGTCTGCCAACTCACCTTTGCCGCTGCTGGAGATGACTTTGGCGATTTAGTACAAGTAAGTAACTGCTGATACCTATTTTTAAGATAAATGAATCATTTCATTTAATTTTTTATAAGAATGTCTCTACAGAAATGTAGACCAAATCATCAAAACCATAACAGAAATAATAGACCAAATGATTTAGACCTGTAAACTAGGTGATCCAATTAACATCGTAAGCGGCTTAAACATGTAAGCCACAGAAGTGAGGTGTAATGTTAAAGACATAAAAAGAAGTAGATTGCAGATGAGTAGAAAGCATAAAAGTGTCTACTACAAAAGTGTAGACCTCCTAACAACGTGAGTAAGTGTGTCGACCACCTACTTAATACTTAAAAGCTGGAGAACAAAAAAGGTAGGGAAATAGAATAACAAAGAAATAAACAATTACAAGAAAGCACATAAAAAGCACATATAGAAAGCACATACTGCATCAAAATAGTAGACTACAAAAGAGTAGACAGCTCAAAAATGTAGACCACAAAGGTGCCAAAGGTTCCAACTGCGTGATAAAGGTGATCATAGAACATTTTGAAAACTAAAAAACGGACAGCGAAACAGGCTAAAATTCCTAGTTTAATGTGGCAGTCTACCGGCTCTCAATATCTACTCTTTTGTGATCTACACTTTTTGAGTCTACGATTCACAGTTTGGACTGACTGAAAAATGTAGCAATCTTCCAAATTAAGGGTTTGGCTCTACATCTCTACATTAGGTAGCACGCCATTAGGTCCAATGAATTAGGTCCACAAAAAAGACGTCCACAACAAAGACGTCCACAAAAAAGAGGT
>JAQFYP010000677.1:0-20606 GCA_034694865.1 Bilobella braunerae | reverse complement strand
TTCTGGCTAAAACTGATCAGTGCAAAAGATGGGAGCCTGCTGAACGCGGCATATGAGCAACTGAGAAAAGACGCTGCTAAACCGTGATCAGATGCGGAGAACTGTTGTGCACAAATGCGTGAACTACTCACTTCGGTTGGTCTCGCATGCTACATGGAACTTAACTTAACATGGTACTTAACAACAGGAAATGGATCAATCCCGGAGAGTTCGGGACAAATCGGACAAAAATGCAAGTTCCGTGGAGAATCACTCTCCCTGACCCATGTCCTGGAGCACTTCACTGCGAACGAAAGAGAGCGATTGACACTCCTACGTGTGGGTCAACTTGCGACGCTGGTGAGATTATGAATACCTTTGCCAGTACGACACAGTCAACAATACTCTACAAAGCCCTACATATCTTCATGTGTAGTTTAAATATGCAAACAGTATATAGACTATTTTATACATTTAACAAAGAAATATGTTGGTTGGGAGCGGGTGTGCCATTTTAATTTTTATAATAATTTTTACACTAATTAAACTTTAACTAGTTCTTCATAGTTAAGTCTTAGCTTATATCTAGCCTGGTCTAGCCTTAAGGTAAGTCTAGTTTAGTTTAGTTTACTAAGTTTAGCCAAACTCAGGTTCAGGTTTTTGAGTGGTTTAATATTGTCACTGGCTACTGGTGACGTATCGACGGGGGGACTCAAGGGCAATGATGGGACGTGGCGGCGGTGGAGAAGGCCACGATCGTGACGAATGTGCAAATAACTTATTTTTTTGCACGTCAATAACAAACTGTACAGAGGGGTCAATGACATAGGTCAAAACTAAGGCTGCTCAACTAAATAACTGTCGAATCGACAAAAGGCAAAGGCCAAGACAAAACGACGACTGAGCCTCGACTGACCAAGAAAAACTACACGGCCACTACTATTTATAGTAGTGGTCACAAGGGCAAGACCAATGAACTCGAAACATGACAAACATGACAAACTGATAAGAACTAACCTACGCAGACACACGTCTGCAAATAATGTGAACTACTAACTATGTAACCTAATGTCGCGTCCAAGGGGTCGATGACTTCTTGGGCGTGACAATATATTTAATGAAATTAATTTCTATATTGCTTTCATAATTATAGGTGGGGAAGGACTCAAAGGTAAACTAACCGGTACACCAACAAGGGCAAATTAAATGTAATTTTACTTGCGACTGTTGCTGAGAGACTTTTTTTTCCAAAAAGAAAAACATTTCTGTTTTTTTGTAGTGACGAATAGAATGAAGTGTCCACAATTTTTTGCTACAAATCCTTTGGACTTTAGTCTGTACGCCCTATTTTTTCAAAACTTATACAACAATAATTTTTTTTTGTAGGACATGCTTTTATAATTCAAATCATAAAAACTATAACTTTATATTATTTCATCAAGATTAACAATACAAAAGTTATGTATGCTATAAATAATTGTTCGTCTTCTATTATATTATTTTTTATTTTCAGTTGATCCTTGTATATATCAAGCAGTAGAGCACACTATGAAGAAGCGTGTCGAGCAGGGTAAGCTTTGCTTTCCCTTCCATATAATATAATCCGCCAATTGTACAGCGCAAAACTTGTGCGCCTTTGATACACTTTAAGTAATACTGTCGCTCTCCAAAATTTTCAATTTTGGGAATCATGCGCATGATCTCCTTTTCAAAGTGGTATTGATGCGCTATAGACGAACGACATGGCTTGAGCTGCAGGAGCGATGCAGGATAGTGATGTAAGCAAAACTACAAATACCAGCAGTAGTACTCCCGTATTCAATCGAGTTGACATGTTCATGAAAATATAGAATGTTGCTATAAAGACGATAATAGAAGTAACTTTCATCACTGGCATCACCGTCTTACCAAATGCCAGATTACTCAAATTGTTCATCAACATAATGCATTTGTAGAACTCAAGGCATTGTTTTGTGATCTTGGCTGGTGCTTTGTCCTCTAACACCCAACTAAAGCTGATGAATCAAATTAAAAAGCATCATCAAATTAACTCACAAATAGCTTGAGTAACAAGTAACTCAATTGTTACTAGTTTGAGTTAAATTTTTAGGGTAATATATTACAAGTTCTTACCAGACTTTCCGCAAGACAAATGTAGTAGCAAATGTATAAAATAAATTATTGTGAATGTTAGCATAGAAGAACAAGGCATATCCACTAGAACAACAAGTTGGTAAAAAATAATGAGCAACTTTGTAACTTTATTTCCACTCAAGTAAGGCGAAAATGGCGCCTTTAGAAATACCAACATTAGGGCTGAAGATCCCATTACGCCAGTTACAACCCACGTAGACACAACAACTACGAGTAAGTGTTCGCGGAATCTGCATCGATTATCATATTTTTCTGTAACAAATTAATCTAGAATATAGCCAGAGAGTACGGTGTCAATTTATTTGTAGACTTAAAAATGTCTCCAATTACGTTGCAAATAGTGAGTAATTTGATAATTTCTGATGATAATACTTAAAAAAGGCAGCACCAATTCAGCCCTTTATTTTGTATTCTAAACATATGTTACCAAGATATTTTATAAAACTAATTTACAACTAACATGCAGGTAAATTCTCTTAAATTGTATTCCCATAGTGTATCTTGCGACATACCTTTTGAAATTAGCAGGTGATCTCTAATGCCTTTGGTGTGCGTATTTAGTATGTTGTGCGTTAGCGAAATACATTCTTTGTCATACAATAATAGAGACAGTTTGAGTGACCCACCAACACCAACAAAAGCTATGTTTAGGAAAAGGCCTATAATGAGGAGTTGGTTATTGCTTTGCAAAGTTTTTTGCATGTTCGACAACAACAAAATTATGTGTATCAAATGCTTGAACGATAGTATACAATTGACTATACGCCAATTTTTGGATGCCTTATACAAATTTCCTTTTTCAAAAGTAAATATACACAATTTGGTAGCTGTTGTCCAGCGCAAAATTGCTTGTAAAATGGAAAACTCTTTTTCGGTAAGCATGGTTCCCGAGGTAAAACAAACTACAACGGTACATACAGAGAACTAATGTATAAATTTAGAGTTCAATTTTTTAATCAGTTGCTCGCAAGCTACTAAATTAGAGGTTATTACAATTTTTCAAAAAATGTCGCTTTACAAATAATGAATAATAATTTGGTCTAGGTTACAAATAATTTCAGTAATTAATATCCGTACACGCCATGAAATTTTCAAAAAATGCAAATTATTCAGGAGATATTAAGTGCTCCGGAACTCGACCTTTGAATTGTGAATGAGCGCTATTAGCTAATTACATAATGCTGTTTTGTTCTCTGACCGACATGTCCAAGGTTGAAAGCAATTATTGCGTGTTTCAGTTCAATATAATTTCAGGGAATCCAATTGTACAGATACTAAGTATAAAATAATTGTGTGAACGCCTCTATAAAATTAGATTAAAGCACCATTTTTTTTGTTACAATGCTGATTATAAATATATTGCAACAATTTTACCTTTATATATGCTGAGAATTATGCAAGCAAATCTATAATCAAGACAATTAAGTTTTAGGCACAATGAATATATTTAGTAAGAGTAAATTTAATACGTCAGATAAATTGCACATATCAATTTTGGATACAGTGCGAGAGACATTAATTACATATAACTATATTCTCTGAAATCGAATTCCCCAAAAAAAATTTGTAGCATGAGCTGCGTTACTTTAGCTTACACACAATTTTTTATTGCAAACACAAAATCGTATCTAACTAATTCCGGCATTATTAATCAGTTAAGAAACTAATTCTAATACAGTTAAATTGTATTAGGCGATTTCTTTACGTTGACAACGCACAGTAAATTGTAGCATCATGTGAGAAACGATCGTGCGATAAAGATTAATTTTGGTGATTTGGAGCAAATTGCCTTCATAAATCAACTTCGATTGTTAATTTTCATGATATGATCGACATGGTTGTGTTATGTTTTTATTCACATTGCGCATCAACGTGATCAAAGAGCAAGCTCATCAGATACATGTGCATACTTTTCTACAATTTCTCAATATCCTGAACTCTCAGTGTCAAAATTAGGCAAAGTTTTGAATGATACACTATTGATTCTAATCATAAACGAGAGGAGTTTTATTTATTTTAGGATTTTTAAATATATAAATATATTTTAGTCGAAATATATTTTATGTATAATAAACTTATACTATTTGAACTTAAAATTATATTTAAATTTGTATTTGATTTGAAAAACAGCTTTATGTTGTGAGATACTACAAAACTATGTTCTCTTTTGTAGAAATTTACAACCACATTGAAATATGTGGCATTTTTTTTTAATTATTTTGTGTAAATAAGGCACATACAGTCAAGTTAAATATAAATTATTAGGTAGACGGAATTACTGTTTTTACTATACTTAGAATTACTATTCTAATTATAGGATACAATCTTCTGCACCACTTGAGAAGGTCAATTGTAAAATTTTTGCATCACAAAATATGGCAAGCATTAACAAAGTAATTTAAACTAAATATTAATATCATTTGACATCAAAATTGTTCTACACTACCGCATTTAATAAAATTCTTGGTGCTTTTTCAGTATCAAAATATTAAAATAATGCGTATTGAAGTAGAAATACTACTTAAAGAAAAATGCTTCTAATAGAAATGCCAGTGCTAGTCTAACAAGACACCGCGCGTCGTGATTCCTTCAGATTAAACTGAAACTTGGAAAACGTGTTAAGCTAGCGTAGAAAAATAACCCCCAATTTTTATTTGTTCCCCATGATCATAAATTTTGAAATTTTGTCGAAAAAATGGTGGTGGTGGGATAGGTTTTAGAAAATTTTTAGATGGTTTCGGAATTCCTTATGGGAATTTACACGTAATATTTGAAATTTTACGTGGTCCCCCCTTTCTAAAATCTCAAAAAGTGAATCGTGAACTTTCATTGTATTTGAATAAATTAGTCCAAGCGCGTGGTCATATATATATGCATGTACATTGTCCAAATTTCTGTATTTATGATTCACTTTTTAATATTTTTGGGAAGGGAGAACGCCTCAAATATTACGTGTAAAATCTCATAAGGATTTCCGGAGCCGGTAACCTCAAAATTGTTTTTTTTTTCGATAAAATTTTGAAATTTGTGGCCATAGAAAATAAACAAAAGTTGGGGATAACTGTTATAACTGGCTTAACACGTTTACCAAGTTTCACCTCAATCTGAAGGAATAGGTGTCCTTGTAAGTTGCCGGCTTATGTAAAGTAGGAAACCCTACTATTGTATGAATATTTAAAATTTAAAAATAGTGTATACTTAAAACAAACGTTATACGTCTTCTGTTAAACCAGTTTGACCAGATATGAATCAAGTTCAGCAATGATCCAGTATTTCATGTTACATTTGTTGTTTTAAAGTTGTTTTATTTTTTATAAAAATGCTGCTCAATTTGCAACTTTACTTGTAACTGTTTCCTTAATTACATCAAATAATTATATAGACGGAAAATGGTTTGTGGCGAACCTATTTATAATAATGTGAGAATTTCAAAAACAAAATTAAATGACGTATAATTTGTCTTCAAATTTAGGTTGCAAAAAAATCATGTCTTGATTTATGCAATTCAACTTTTGGTTAATGAAATCAAATTTGTATTTTGCATTCACAGCAGTGCTATATTGTATTACCTGATCAAAATTTTAATCAACTCATCTGTTTTTTTTGTTTCAACAAATTCTGTTTAAACTGTCAAACGAGTTCCCTTCTTAGTATGTGACACCTCAGGTTTGCAACCGGGTTTCTTGTAAAAGAAAAACCACTCTTCCGTTCTGTTTGATTTAATACAAACTTGTACTTGTAGTTGAGTTTTCCCAAGTTTAAATAATATTTTTACCAGAAGGTGGAAAACTTTTAGGCAATTCTTAAGAAATGCGAAGTTTTTTAAGCTACAAGTGTTAAAGAATTTAAAAAGAAAGTCACATAATATACAATTTACAATAAAAATTTCTGTCACTAGAAACACTGCAGTCCCAGTCAATCATTCTATGGTAACAAATAAACGGTAATAGTTTTTATTCATTACAATTACTCTATTTATTACATTCCTGCAAAATTTACTAATTCATAATTAAACTTTGATTCATCAGAAATCTTAATATTCAAGCCTAATTAAATATAACAGGAATAAGTCGGTGTGAAATGATTATGTAAAAAGAATGTTATGGGGAAATTTTGAGACATTAATGACAACATAGGTTAACATAAATTGAAAAATCTAAAATAGTTTGTATAAATATTAAAATTATAAGGTGCTTTAACTTTTCTTGACATTGATGTATAGTATCAATTCGTCTATTTCATGTAAGGCACGCCCAGATCAACATAACTTCTAGTTATTGTAAGATCTTAGTACTTTTTTTAAATGTAAAGCTAATACGTGATTAATTGTCAAATTTAGTGAATATGGACAGTAAAGGATATAAAACGTTTGGAGACAACGAATCTCAGACGCAACAGCGACAACTGGGAGCCAACCCATTGTCAAAACTGTTTTTTTGGTAAATAGAACTAATCCAACAAATTCTTTGACTTTTGGAGTCAGTGATCATATTGTTCATTTCAACTTAAGTATCTTGAAAGGTTGTTCAAGCTCATTCTTTTGACAAATCAATAGATTCATAAACAGTAGTAGTTTTTTAGTTTCAGCATTTGAATACAAAAAAAACTTTCAATTTTAACGCAAGTAAGATTTTAATAATACGCATTCAATCAATGAGAATATTTGATCAACACAACTTCAAGTACAGAATAGAACAGTACAAAACATCTTAACAGTTAAAAGTAGCTTAAGCCAATAATTATCCAAATAAGCCCGTTTCTGTAACTTTCTTGCAGTCCAGCGTATTTTTTGAAAAATTAGATCTCTGTAAAAGAACCAACGTTTCTTCGTAAAATTTTCAATTGCATTTTCTAGATAGTTTTAAATTGACGAACGAAATTGACATATCGATTTTCTTTCAAAGATTGTTAAGAATGATTCACAAAGTCCAACTCAAAAGCTTGATTCTTTTTAGGTGGGTTGTACCAATAATTCGTACAGGATACAAAACTGAACTAAAAGTAAGTGACTTTGATGACACAGTGACTGAAGATGGTGTCGAGTACCTTAGTGGGCAAGTACAAAAGCACTGGAAAACTGAAATGAGAAAGGGAAGACCGAGTTTGTTGAGGGCTTCAGTCAGAACATTTTGGAAGGACTTACTACTATCATTACTGACATTTGTTGGCAGTCAAGTTGTTCTGAAGTAAAACCAAACGTTATTATGTACAAGACGTTTTAAGTCTAAGAATTACTTATAATAAATTTTGAAAGTAAAAGTCACGTGGTTACCACCGATTTTTACTATAATTATTTTAATAATGTAATAATTGAACTAAAATATAATTCAGTAAATTTGTTTCAATGCTCAAGGTAAATTAAGTACAAAGTAATTTGTTACAATACTTTTTTGTTTATCTAAACGTTTTTTTTTAGAATGATGAGTCCAATAATTCTGGGATTCCTTTTGCGCAACTTGTCCAACGAGAATCCAGATCACACTTTTGGTGCTTTGTTTGCGGCACTATTTCTCATTTGTATCTTTACCGGCACACTTCTATATCATCATGGTGTAAAACGCATTCAACATACTGGTTCAAAAGCTCGGATTGCCTTTACCGGACTCCTTGGTCAAAAGGTAAGATTTTTTTTATTAAGGCACTTACAAGCATCAGACATCGAATCTTCAATCGTAACTTTGTAGTTTTCTGCAAGCAAGAAAACGAGTAAAATAGAATAGTATTTTATAATCTAGTTGACTTTCACATTCTATGTGCCACTCCTGCGTGGGCTGACATATCTGGCTAAAATTTCGATTTGACGATTTAGGTTTTTAACCTCTTTATTGTGTTTGTGCTTTATGCTTTGATATTAAATGCTACTGCAATTTATTGCTATTATTATAATTTATTTTCTACAACAAGAACGCAAATTTTGCAGAAAAAATATTTTAATTGTTCAGTTATTGATTTTTCCAAGTAATTTCTACTATAATATCATCTCAACTCAATTTCGAAGTATTTATACAGTATAGGGTTGTTGTTCTAGGAAAATTTGGTAGGGTTTTGTTTTTATTGTAAAATTTCATAAATTATAGAAAAATTTTAAAACAATATTATTGTGTTGTTATAGATGCTGAGACTTGACCAGGGAGCCGTTGCAAAGACAGGGATTGCGGAGTTAATTAACATAATAACAACCGACATGATTCGATTTGATCGAGGTGTGGAATTTACCTCTTACTTGATAATTGTGCCGCTTCAATTTATTACGGCAATGGTAATTGTATGGCATTATTTGGGCCCTTCAACTTTGGCAGCTGTAATTTTGGTTTGTGCTATCATGATGTATCAAGGTGAGAAAAACATACCCTTGTTCATTTATTGACATTTTGAGGTTTTCTATTGCTCCTTTTGTGATATGCTTCTCCTGGTAATTAAGTTTTCGAAATTGTTTGTTCATGGTACAGTTATTAAAATAGGCTCTTAAACATTTACCACTTGCATCCGTTTCGGTGGCCGTTTATTTATTTAAAAAAATTAAAAAAAACCCAATACGCGCTGATTTTCTATTTAAATTTAATGTACACAATTCTGCCCAAACTAGCACGTCCTACTTCAGGAGGACATTTTGAAAAAATTAAAAACAATCCAACGACGGGCTAGTTTGGCTAGTACTACATGGTTTTGTGTGTGATTTTGTTTACACGCCCAACAAAAAAGACACAATTAAACACGCGACAAGAAAAAAAAGGATATATTTTCCTGTACTTGTTTACAGTGTGCCTGGGAAGCACGTTCGCAAAAATTCGACTTAATGTTGCAATGTGGACAGGCCAGCGAATACGCCGCATATCAGAGTTACTGAATGGACTGCAAATTATTAAGCAATTTACTTGGGAATCACTGTATATAACCTCCATCACTGAAACTCGGAAGTATTATAAAAATAAATTTAACCCAATTAATAATATTACTTTTTTTGACTCTGTATGTAATTATAATATTTGTTAGTTTAGAGATTGCAGAAGTTAAACGAAGGGTAATTCGGCAAGCAACTAACGCCAGTATATTTGAGATTAATGCAAAAGTGATGGTTCTGGCTACATTTTTTCTATACATTCTTGCCGGTGGCGGCAACTTAGCATCCGAAAACGTATGAATACTTTTTTACTTTTTTCTCCATTTAATGTTTGTGATGTTCGGTTATTTTTCATTCTCTCGCAAAATATGCACTCAAAAGATACCCACTGGTAATCACTAGCTGAATGTGGGAATCAAATACCTGGTGTAATTGAACTTTTTTTTCATACATCGGCCCTTTTGGAAAAAAAAATTTAAGCTCCGTTATTCTTTTGTTGATAAAGGCAAGTTTTGCAGGCATAGTTTCATTTGATTTGCTAATTGAAAAAAATTGACAAATTTGCATTCATCAATTAATCAGCTAGCTCAGTTATTAATTTTGCCGTAATTGTAATTTTTTAAATTTATCTCAATACATTCTTATAACTCTAGCTGATTTAAAAAAAGGTTTTGAATTAGGTCAATTTTCCGTTCTATTTGCTCAACTCAACTTAATGTATTTACCCTGATACATTTAACTAGTGTATATGTTGTTGAAAGTTACCAATACCATATTAATTTATTTTTTCAGTTAAAAAAAGTACATGCTGACAATAACAAAATCCCCTGACCTCCACATCATAAACGATAAACGTTGCAAAAATAAGTTTAAACAAACTCAGCTGTAGAGGTTTTACTTTTGTCTTTCGAGCCGAGCTGAGCTTTTTATTATAGTGCCAATGCTTTTGTCTATGACTTAGCAAATAGGAAAACGAGCAGAAAGATTTGAATTAAAAAATTGAGACAAGCTGTAAAATTTTATATTAAATATTAAGTTTTGTGAATTAGTTATACGAATACAGCTCCACCCTTGGTAATATTTTACAGGTATTTGTCGTGCTCTCAATTTTTAACTCCTTATCGGTTTCCCTCGGTGTTCAGTTCCCAATTGGATCGTTGTACTTTGCCGATGTCCAAGTTTCCTTTCGGCGCATACAAGTGAGACTGGGTAGCAAAATATGCTGAATTTTTAAATTGTCCATTTTTTCAAATGCTGATTTCTTAAACACCAGATTTTTTTATTTGCAGGAGTTTCTCGTTTTAGAAGAAAGAAACATTGTGGACCGACAGGGCTCAAATTTGTCAAACATGACAGTTCCAATCTCACCAGTGTGCGTGGAAGTTGTAAATTTATCAATACGATGGCCCAACTCTGATAATGCAGTTTTCAGCGACGTTTCCTTCTCAGCTGCTATGAACCAGCTTACCGTTATTGTCGGTCCTGTCGGCTCTGGCAAAGTAACGCAAATACTTAAATTACAAAATAAATATATGTGTACAATTCAATTAAACTTGATAGTTTCAATTAGACTTGAGAAAAAGAAAACTATTATTTTATGTATTATAATCTAATTTAAAACCAACTGGACTACTTTAAGAAGTGGTATTTTTTAGTTTTTGTACCTTTAACAGTCCACTCTGGTACTGGCCTTGCTTTCTGAGCTTAAGCCCGAATCCGGCATTGTAGAACTTTGTGGATCAATAGCATACTCACCTCAGGAGGCCTGGCTTACAACTGATACAATACGAGAGAACATACTTTTTGGTCGTGAGTATGATCACCACTGGTACAACACAGTCGTTGATGCTTGCGCGCTTTCAGATGATTTTGAAGCATTGCAGTTTGGTGATCTGACTAATGTTGCCGATAAAGGAAGTAACCTGAGTGGAGGACAAAAGGCAAGAATAAATTTAGCCAGGTGTGTGATTTTGAAATTGATTAAGAATGTACGATTAAAATTTTCACGATTTGGTATAAGTTACATTATAAGGACTTTGACGAGCGCTGTTGTTAGGAATCTAAAGGCTTGCGGTCGGATAATTCCTTCACCGGATTTTCATCCTTGTCGGGGTAAATCCGATTGTAACATACCTTCAAAATCTGAGATATATTTTTTGAATTCTATATTTATCATCTCACGCGGACAGTAGAACTACTGGATCAAAAAGTACACAATTCAAAGAAAGTTGTAGATAAACTTATAAAAAAAAACTGATCTAAAAATTTTCATAAACATGAGTAAATTTGTGGTCTCGTTTCAAAATCCGTCTGATTGGAGTCCAGTTGTTTTGATCGGGGATTTGTCGAATCAGACTGTCGTCCTAACTTTAGCTCGAATGTGTATTTGCCGGCATCGTGAGTTTATTTGAATAATTATTTATAGAATAATTTTTGGGATATTTGAATACTTTTTAGAGCCTGCTACTCGAGAGCTGATATTTATTTGCTGGATGATCCAATCTCAGCAGTTGATACAATCGTTGCGCGTCACTTACTGGACAACTGCATTCAGGGATTACTGAAAAGTAAATGTGTAGTTCTCGTTACACATCAAACACACCTTTTACCATCGACATCAAATATTATCTCCTTGGGGAACGAAGCAGACATCTTTGAGAATTCAGTTCCTGATTTCTCGATTGACGCGCTTGAATCTGAATTAAATACTTCATCTCCTACCGAACGGTATGCAGTACATCTTATTTATATTGAAATTTTTTTTTAAAATACAGTTGAACATTTATTTGAAAAAAAAACTAAACAATTAGGTTGATTCCTAATAAAAGGACATATCGTATCGCAATGACGTCAAATTAGTCCTAAATTTAAACCTACCAATCTAAAACCAATTTTTCAATTTTTCTCCTTGCTTTTTTATTCCAACAATAGTACAAAACACCAAAGTTTAAACAAATATATGATTTTTATAAATATTGTGAATTGTTAATGCATATTGTTTTTTAACGCACAATTTATTGGGGTTCAAGTGGTCCCGCTTTACAGACTTGTTAGAAATTTACCAACATGTGCAAGTGGAGTAAAAAAGTTTATCTTACTTGCTGCAATCAGTTAGCAAAATAAAATTGCTAGCAACGTATTGTGCGCTTTTTTTCAACGAGCATATTATTTATTCAGATGACTTAATTACTTAATATTAGTTAGAATTAAGACTGATTGGAGTTGTTATTTTATGTAGTCAGAGATGATTTCGATATTGAGTAGAAGATATTGAAGTCACGTAGAGGTCAGGGTCAGAATTCTCAATAATTCTGCCCAGTCTCCATCAATATTATATGATTCCTTTAACTCGAACACACGATTTTCTTGCTTGAGGTTTCATTTAATAATAAAGTGTAATAATAGTTTTTATAATATGATCTTATTAAAGTAATAAAGTTATATTTCTTACAGAGATGAAAAATTATCGGAATTAATCAGAGAAGATAAGATTAAGTTGTTATAAATAATTTTAAAAAGAACATTTTCTGTCTCCCAAAAATTTTGAAATTTTTCCAAAGAGTTTGATTCAGTAGCATTATTAAAATCTAGTATTATCGATTCACACAACCTTTGTAGCTGATAATTAATTGAGAAATAGAAAGAAGCTTACCACTATTAATATTATAAATAAATCCTCAATAAATATTGTGCGCTTATAATTTTTATTTTAAATCAAAACGAAGCAAGAATCACGCATGTAACTATATATAAGTCCATGTTCACTTATTTGCAAATTTAATAATCTTCAAAATTATATAGTCGTAAAAATTTCTGTGAGCAAAACCTAATTTCTAAAAAATTCGTCTGTTTTATAATCTAGGAAAAAATCTAACATAGAGTGAATGGTTTTAAAATGTGATTAGTTCAGAGACTAGAAGAAAGCCTTGTTCAAGGCTCAAATTATTATTATCACGAAGCGAGGAACCGAAATATGAATCACTCAGACATACATGTTTGCAGTATTGAAAATGTGCAAAAAAAAAAACTAATAAACATAATCTAAATTATTGTGACAGTACGGAATACGGAACTTTTCAGAAAACAGCTAATGAAATGCAAACTTCAGGTCGTTTATCGCTATCTACCGTTTTGGAGTACCTTCATGCAGGAAATTCTTGGCCGAGTCTCACGGTATCCCTTCTACTATTGTTTACCTTCCAAACGGTTATGTCAGGCTCTGATATTTGGATCAGAATATGGTAATACTTTAGTATTAGTGCCACATAATTTAGCTTATTTTTATTATATTAGTTACCGTTGGGTATAAATTTGACACTACCGTAAATAATTTGTCTGATATAATTTCTTTTAAGTTTGAAAAATTTAATTCTTTGTTTTATTAATTAGGACTAAAAGTAACATCAATGCCACTAGATACGAGACCTCAAAATTTTCTTTTCAAGAGAAGTACGTTCTAGTATTCGCACTGCTAATACTTGCCGCAACAATATTCTCATTTTCAAAAACACTAAAAGTGTATACCGACATACTCAATTCTTCGGCAACGCTGCACGCTCGTCTCTTACAAGCTATAGTTCGTGTACCAATGAGATTTTTGGAAATCAATACCGCTGGTTGGTTATGATATTTACAATTTTTAATTTAAACAAAGTCTAAAACGATAAAAATTTACGATTTCAGGCCGTGTTATGAACAGATTTACTTTGGATATTAACACGATGGACGATTACTTGCCACAGAGGATTTACCTTGTTGTTACCGTAAAATTGGACTTTTTTTACTTTATTGAGCTTTTTGTGTTTAACAGCAAATAAAAAAAAACAAGAAGATGAAATAAGTTAATACCTAAATAAAATTATATTTCAAACAGGTATTTTTCCAAATGATGGGAGCCATTGTTGTCGTTTGCATATTGGATCTGCTAATGATTATACCGTCAGCTCTAGTTCTTTTCTTTACGTTTGTAGTTTTCTACATAAATTCACCATCAGCCTCCACAATTAAGCAATTTGATTCAATATGTATGACAAATATACTTATTCATCTACTCAGATTTGCATTTTTTTTTTCAAATAACACTAACAATTTACTGCAATTAGTTTTGTATAATAATAAGTTTGGCTTACTTTGTAAATAATACAACCAAAATTATCAATTGTGACAAAAACACCACACCGGGACGCAAGCGTATAGCATTTTACTCCGGAACCCATCAAAATGGCTTCAAATTTATTTAGTGTTTTTTGTTAATTACAAAATCTAGCTGATGCAATTGGAAATTGTGTCAATTTAACTGCGCAAATCTTACACTTTTATTTGTAATAGATAGAAGTCCACTTATAACATTGTTAAGCACTTCAATGGCGGGGTTGGCGACAATACGTGCTTACAAAAAAGAAGAACTTTGTTTGACCAAGTTTCACGTGGCTGTAAATACACATACTCGTGTTTTTATGGCCCATATAAACACTACTCGATGGTTTCAATTGTCTTTCGAACTGCTGGCGGATGTTTACGCGCTAGTAGTGGTTGTCGCCCTGACTCTAATGACTACCGGTTAGTATTATAATTACCTTTTTAAGTAGTATTGGTACTATTTAATTTTTAACAATTATATCTTAAAACCTCCTACACTTTTTAATTTTTTGGTTTGTAATTGACACCTAATTTGCATACATCATCAATACTCTTAGTATGTCTTCAGAAATAAGACAAAACTATTCGACTCAATCAAAACTATTGATCAAAGAATAGAATGCCGTGTTTCCAAACACATGGCACAGAACAATATTTACGAGCATGTTCCTACAATGTTTTGAACACTTTCGAAAGACAATAAAAAGAAAAACAATGTTTATGAGCAATAGTTTAACAAGAGTAGGTTTCTTGTCAAAATCAAACGTGAAAAAATGAACCATTTTGTCCAAAGTTTGCCCCATAAGTAATATTTAATATATTATGCTAATATCTTTTAGTAAATTAAACCCAAATTTCACTTAACAGATCCAACTACATTTGGACTGGTTGGCAGTTCATTGCTGTCAATAATCATTGGTATAACTTCATTTTCCCTTATTGGAGAACTCGTTATTCAACTAACTTCCCCTGAAAGGGTTATTGAGTACTCCAATATGAAGCCTGAGGCTCCCTTAAGGGTCCCAAAACACAAACCTAGTGAAAACTGGCCTCAATTTGGAGCTATTCGCATGGATAACTTATTTGTTCGATATGAAGATGGACCTGTAGTACTTCGAGACATTAACCTCAGTATTGAGCCAAACGAAAAGGTGAAAACACAAAAAATCAAGCATATTTGTGAAAAATGTGTCGTTTGAGATTTAAAGTTGATTTTTATTCGTTTAAGCTTAAGTTGCAAAATACTTAATGCAGATATAAATCAACCAAGTTGTACTAACTTTTACCGTTATGTTAGGTTTCAATTAACCTAACTTTATGATCTTGAATTAAGTTTCGTAATTTTATGAATTTCATTTATAAGCTGGCTTAAAAAGTTAAGCGTTAAGTCATAAAGTTTGTTGTGTCCTTTATTGTTTATTGGTCTAAATTGATCTATATAGGCGATAATGAAGCTCAATTTTTCGCAAAATTACATTTTGCGGTTGCAACGTTTTTCCACCTCACCAATTTGTATTGATATTTTTTAATACGTCTTGTGCCAACTCTAATTATATTTTTTGCAAATGTTAGATCGGAATTATTGGGAGAACCGGAGCTGGCAAAAGTTCTCTGATAGACGCCCTGTTTCGCATTATTGAGAAAGATGCGGGATATATACATATTGACGCAGTAGACGTTTCCAAAATTGGGTTGCATGACCTTCGCGAAAAAATTTCTATTATTCCGCAAAACCCGTTTTTATTCCAAGGAACCGTGCGGAAAGCCGTGGATCCATTCGAGCGTCATTCAGATACAAAAATATGGGATGCTCTAGCTGCAGTGCAACTCCAAGAGCGACTAACAGCCAACGGTCTTGGAACTGTGGTACGTTCCTTAATGCAATATTCAATAATAAACAAGCAAGTTAGTGAGTAGTTTAACTAATTGTAAGCTCAGTAACAAAAATTTTCAAAATCTTAGTAACGGCTTTGGCGCTTTTTGAAATTTATAATGTATTAGCCCAATTACAGGTCGAGGACGGCGGTTTAAACTTTAGCGTTGGAGAGAGGCAATTATTATCTATTGCACGTACCATTCTACTTCACAACAAAATTGTTGTCTTAGACGAGGCTACATCGAATATTGACGGAGAGTACGTAAAAATAATCTTAAAACATGTGAACCCTTGTTCTGTATTAAGCTTATAATTACATTTCTTTCTGATGGAAATAGGACAGATAGAATTATTCAAGATGTAGCTCGAACCAGGTTCAAGAATTGCACATTGCTCATAATTGCACATCGCCTCAATACTGTTATGGACACGGACAGAATTCTTGTTCTTGATTGCGGTAGTGTTGTGGTAAGTTTATGGTTTTTTTTAACTTAATTATTGGCAATTTTTATGAATAAACGAACAAATATTTTAGGAGTTCGACCAACCAATAAATTTGCTGAGAAATCCTTATAGTCGGTTATTTCAACTTGTTCAACGAACTGGCAAATCGAATGCAGAAATGCTTTTACATAAAGCGGAAGTAAAGGCAAGAAAATTCAACTAAATTTTTTCAAAAACTTAGTCGTAACATGAATAATAAAAAAAGTTGAAGTTTTAGCTGTCGGATATTAAATATGGTTTTGGCATTACTAATTAGTAACCTTGTCAACTCAAAGAACATGGAATAAAAACGCTTTTAGTTTAAAAGTGTCGATTGATTTTAATCATGCTATAACTTTAAGGTTGAGGGGTTTTAGCTGCTGTAATAGAAGATATTTGTACTTTTGAACATAAATCTGTTAAAATGTTCATTTGAGTCAATCAATCAATCAGATCAATTCAATCAATAAAAAAAAATTATACACTTTACTTATGACAGAAACCTAAGCTTATAAATACCGCAAAGAAACTTGATTTAATATTCTAAATTCTCATTTTCCTATTGTTTTTTCTGATAAAAGTTGTGACTTCGAGTCTGCGAAAAAGGAGCGAATGTAAATGAATGAATGAATGATCCAACCTGAAATTCTACTTTCAGCGGACGTGGGCACTGGTTTAATAGTAAACCATATGCTCCAACAGAATTTCCAATTTCTTTCTCTTGTCTGTTTTTACTCCAAAATCTTCGATTTGCTTAAATTAGTGAAATATATGTTTATATATATATAGATTTAAATTAACATAATTTTGGCAGTAAATTCATGCATTCCTGAAATGAAAATTTATCCTTGGATTTGAACTATTAGCCTTTACCAGCACTTATGCACTTATGCAGCTGAGTAATGCATTCAAACGATAACATCAAATTTTGTTGAGTTGCGTTACACTTAATAACTTTAAGGTCACTTATAAATAATGTCTAGCTATGATAATTGGTAACATCATATTCTAGGTTATAAAAGTAATGAGATATATTCCATCGTAGCTGAACCCTTTTCTTTTTCAAAACAAGTTGCACGTGGAACACCCTTATATTATTTATATAATACAGGAGTATACCTGGGCAAATAGTAGATTGATTTACATTAGATAATAAATGTAACATCCTAATTCTTGTTTTTGATATTGCTTTTATAGCATGTTCCGTTATGATGTGGATTTCGGTGTTCAAAATCTGATTAAACCTTTTTATTTGGATTTGGTATAACTTTGCTAAGGTTAAAAAACAAGCAAAGGCTTATAGATTTTACGGTATAATAATGTTTTAAAACCTTTGGAAACTTTGAGAAAGCGAAAACTTTAATTATGGCTTCTAAGAATAAATTCTCTTGCTACTGTGAATATTCAAACTACTTAAAGCTGGGCCTCAGTTGCAAAATATGTCCATTTGTTTTAGAAAACTCAAAATTTGAGTTGAAAGCCATAGCTCAAAAGAAATTAAAGCTAACCAAAATAATCTGCAGGTGCTTGCGTGTCTTTACAATAACGTTTTTGTTGCTTCTTCAGTGCCAGGCAGTTGAGGACCGCCTCAACCCTGCTAAATTTATATTTGAGATGAGCGGCATATTTTTCATTTTTCAAGGCTACTATTCCTTTGAACTATGGAACCGAAACTTTAAGCAAACAAGTCTTATTGTAAATAAACTTTCCAAATTTTACACAGCAGCATGTAAGTCCCCCAGAATTAATCAATTATTTGTTTATTTATTTGATTTTATTTATTAAAAATTTAAAGGTTCAAACCAACCTCAATACTTTTTTTTCTATTAAAAAAAGACAATGATCCGTAGGGATCATTGTTACTTTTTTATTGTTACGAAGTCTAGAAAATATTTTGGGGTTGGGATTTTTTCTTCTACTACATTAATTGTTCCCAAATAATTTTTTTCGTTTGGAAATTTTTAAGGCGATGCGTTCGGCCAACAATTTGCAAAACAGGATCCACTACTAAAAATGTATTTGCATTCCATCAATACACTAAACTGTTTGGTTGCTTACATTGGCATACCAACAATAGTAACATTGTTATTTACTACAAACATATTTCCACTTCATGTAATTGTTGCTTTCTTTGTCTTCTTTGTCCGATGCAATATTGTTGCTGTCATAGTTGCAATAATTTCAATGATAAGCGTTATGGTTTTTACTGTATTTTGGGGAGGTTTTACAATTATAAATGCTATAATTCTTTGCTTTTGGGGAGTTCAGTGGCTGAAATCATTGCATGTTTTACAACAATCAAACGCAGTACATCCGATGAAGTTGCGTAGACTCTATAAACATGTACAGATTTTTAGTATTATTTTGAACGACTTCCTTAACGGTTGGATCCAGGTAGCGTACTATTCGATGATACTCGTCTGTATTTCCCTCTCGTTCACGATTCTCAGAGGAAGGCTAAATACGTTCTTTCTTACGCTACTAATAATTGGAGATGTCGGAATTGGCATTATCAGCGTGATCGCTGTCCAACTTGTTGTTAGTGTCAGTATAAATTCAGAGCACTTTATCACTTATACTGATGCATATAAAGTTCAAGGCTATAAATTAGGAAGAAAACTAAAGAAATCTTATCGTCCAATGGCACTCAACGTCGGTGGCATGTTTAAAATTTCAAGCAAAAATTTTCTACTTCACACTTATGGCACAATTATCTTCAAAACAACAATTGATTTACTATTAACATTTCGATGATGTGTTAAATTAGGCAGTTGGTTTTACATTAACCTAAAATGTATGTGCCATAAATACTAAATCAATAAAGTATGTAGCGTTTGTGTGAGTATACGCACACGTACAGCAAACTGATTTTATTTTTGAAGTCGACAAGAATTTTCAATAATTTCATGAGTAGAAATGAGTATAAAAATTGCATATAATAACAATATTGAACTGCGAGTAATCAAGAAAGCAACAGTTTTGCTTAAGCAGACATTACTGCTAATAGGTTATGAGTAACTGCTAATAAGTAACAGATACTGTAAAATTTGAAGCGTGATAAGTAGGATAAGGACTGAACAATCAGTCTTACATTTTCAAATCTATTATAAGTTATCCCTGTTAAGTTATCTTGCAATTTTTTTTTATATTTGATGAGGGATTAAAAGTGTTTCATGTTACTAATTTTTAATTGAGCTGATTTGAATTCAGATAGGTAGCAGGTAATAATATCCCCTGAATAATATCCCCTAGAATAATATCCCCTTCATAATATCCCCTGTTAATAATATCCCCTAGAATAATATCCCCTGCTAATAATATCCCCTAGAATAATATCCCCTGCTAATAATATCCCCTAGAATAATATCCCCTGCTAATAATTTCCCCTAGAATAATATCCCCTAATAAAAATATCCCCCTGCCAATAATTCACGATAAGTTATTTTTTCAAAATTTAACAAAGTTGATAATTAAAGTTTTAATGATTAACAATTAGCTAATTGTGATTAAAAAAATAGAACAATTAACACGGAATATAAATCTCCAATGTATAATTAGCAATATACAATATAATTGTTAGAGCAGTTAGTAAATTGTAATTAAGAATTAAGAGTAATTGCCTTATTTTACAATATTTAAGTTTTGTACGCAATTAAAAGTTATAATCATTACTCAGATCGTGAATAACATCAAAATGAAAATCGTAATAGGTTAACTACAAATTAATTTTTTTTGTTAATTGCAATTAACTTTTCTAATTAAAATCAGCTTTAGCGACCACGAAAATGCCTAATTAATATGAAACTTCGGCTTAATGAGGTAATTGCACTTAATGTTAAATCACAATTTACTAACTACGTTAACAATTAAGCCCCCTGATTATTATAATTGGGGTCGGTGACGACTGACACGCCAATTAATTATGTAGGACGTATATTTATGACCAATTGTACTTATTTAATTGTTCATTAAAATTATCTAATTGGGATTGACAATTTTGAATGTTTAGTGTTCTATTGCAATACCTTAATTGTAACCCATAACTATTAACTTGTTAAAAATACTAGTATTAATAACAGGGGATATTATTAGTAAGGGATATTTTTCTAGGGGATATTATTATAAGGGGATATT
>JAQFYP010000676.1:0-20641 GCA_034694865.1 Bilobella braunerae | reverse complement strand
CCTGCTGACGTCATCTTACTTACTTAATATTTTTACTATCTCTAATTTTTTAACCTTATGATTGCTAATCTCTGCGGCATTCATTCAATTATCCAATCTTTTACGATTACTCTACAAAAATTTTCAAATTATGACGTATTTTAATTTTATTAGTTAATTAGAAAATTAATTTTTTTTTCTTTTCTCAAAAGAAAGTTTGTCTAAACAGAAAACCAAACTCAACTCAAAAGTTTCACTGTCAGCAAATGCAAATTAAAATGAGGGCTCCATGGGCTACGCGCCCGAAAGGGGTCAAGCAATAAAGCAATAAAAAAAAAATTCCGGACTCAAACCGGTACCTACTTTGAAATTTTTGGCACTTTCCTCAATCTCGAACTGGTATTCCGGACTCAAACCGGTACCTACTTTGAAATTTTTGGCACTTTCCTCAATCTCGAACTGGTATTCTGGACTCAAACCGCTACTTTGAAACTTTTTCCACTTTCCTCGATCTGAAACCGATATTCCAGACTCAAACCGGTACTTTGAACCTTTTTCACTTTCCTCGATCTCAAACCGGTATTTCGGACTCAAACCGGCACTTTTAAACTATTTTCACTTTTCTCATTCTCTAACCGGTATTCTCGACTCAAACAGATACTTTGAATCTTTTTTCACACTCCTCAATTTCGATCCGGTATTCTGGACTGAAACCGGTACTTTGAAAATTTTCTCACTCTTTTTGATCTCGAACTGGTATTCCAAACTAAAACCGGTGCTTTGAAACTTTTTTTCACTTTCTTCAGTTTTGTTTCGGAATTTCAAACCCAAACCGGTACTTTTGTAACTTTTTTCACTTTCCTCGATCTCAAACCGGTAATCTGGACTCAAACCGGTACTTTGAAACTTTTTACACTTTCCTCAAACTTGAACCGGTATTCTGGACTAAAAACGTTAGTTCAGAACTATTTTCACTTTATTCGGTCCTGAACCAGAATTGTGAACCCAAGTTGGTACTTTTAAACATTTTTCACTTTCCTCAAAAAATTAAAAGCTTCTATTAGCTTCTATTAACCAGCCTGTGCACAGGGGAACGAATCCTTAAATTAGCCACAATGCGTCTACTCTATAGATTTTCTTCTTAAGAAATTGCCAAGCCTTTTACTGTATATGCCCGTATATTTTTGACTTAAGCTGCAAGGTTAGACGCTATAAAAATTAACAGATGTTTTCCGATTGTGAAAAGACATACACGTTCGCTAATGAGTCCTTCCTACTATATCCCTACCCTTTTCATTTTATGTACACCAACCGCTATGCGGGAAGGTCAAATAACGCTCCTTTAATATTAACTTTTTTCTTTGAGATTAAGTTTAAGGATTTTGACATTACTATTACTCTTTTTCTTGATATTATTCAAATATAACTAATTAAAATTAGACTGTGGCCTTTAACTTAATACTTATTATTTGTTTGGTTTTTGTAATTACAGCTAATAATTTACAACAAGTATGAACATATTCTGCTAATTACGTTGTAAACGAGTGTTATTTGACATATATGCATAGTGTTTTTTTTCAACATGTAAAGGAGTGTGGTAGGGATCAGAGATATAGTAAGAAGGACTCGTTTTCTAAATTCTTACAAGGCCACTTGGAAAACTTTTTGGATCATTTCCATTTCCTCCAACCGTGCTGCCTAACCAATCTCGACCATACATATTCAGATGCTAGAATGGGAAAAAATAATACCAATTTTTGTGGCTTATCAGGAGTTTGAACCCGAGTTTTGAGCCTGGCTAGTGAAAAAAAAAACATTGTTAACTACACCAAAAACCATAACTTTCTGATTCTCATATTTTGTCCAAAATTTGGCCATGAATTTAGATTGTGAAGTAGAAACCTATTCTAGGACAACTAAATTTTACTTTAATTATTAGGGTCTTTCAGTGCTGGGACAAATAATTGTGCACTTCACGAGCATAATTCAGCAATTAACGATTGTTATCGGTCAGCATGATACAAATTACGCAACTCGCAATTGGGCTCGAGAATCTCATGACTGGCATCAAGCAGCTCACGATTCCTTTGACGCAGTTCACAATGCACATCTACAAAAACTGGGATTTTTATTTTTATTTCTAATTCACGCTAGTAGATATAAATTACCTGTTCAAGTTTGCAAAAATTCCAAAAACTAATTTGAGTTAAAAATAACGGTTCGAGATTGAGAAAAGTGAAAAATGATTCAAAGTATCGGTTTGAGTCCAGCATACCGGTTCGAGATTAAGAAAAGTGAAGAAAGTTTCAAAGTACCGGGTTGAGTCCAGAATACCGGTTTGAGATCGAGGAAAGTGAAAAAAGTTTTAAAGTACCGGTTTGAGTCCGGAATACCGGTTTGAGATCCAGGAAAGTGAAAAAAGTTTCAAAGTACCGGTATGAGTCCATAATACCGGTTCGAGATCGAGGAAAGTGCCAAAAATTTCAAAGCACCGGTTTGAGTCCGGAATACCAGTTCGAGATTGAGGAAAGTGCCAAAAATTTCAAAGTACCGGTTTGAGTCCAAAATACCGGTTCGAGATCGAGGAAAGTGCCAAAAATTTCAAAGTGCCGGGTTGAGTCCGGAATACCGGTTGGAGATTAAGGAAAGTGCCAAAAATTTCAAGGTACCGGTTTGAGTCCGGAATATTGGTTCGGCATCGAAGAAAGTAAAAAAAAGTTCCAAATTATATGTTCGAGTTCGAGAGAAAGGCAAAATTTAGTTTTTACAAAGCGTATTTTAAAATTTGAGAATTTGAGAATTGTGAAATTTTATTTTTTTTTATTTGGTGGTGAGGGGTAGAAGGGGAGCGGCAATTCGGGGTGGGGAGGACTCCCTGACAAAATTCCGAAGCTCCGTCATCACTCTGATCCAGTTCCAATGTGAAGCAAAATTAGGAAATGGCAAAGGGGGGACCACTTTGAAAATCGTGGCTACATTCCCGTAAGGTTTTGAAGTTTTGGAGAGTCGACGATCATTTTTTTCAAATTTCGCGCGCATTTATGGCCTTGGAGTAAAAATAAAAATTTTCAATCTTCACCAATAGAAGTGTTTTGGCCAAATTTGGGATTTTTTTTAATTTAGCAGGTCTTGCCTAATCCTTGTTAGCTTAATTACTTAGTTGTACAACATAAATTTGATTTCGATTTAAGAGCTTTCTTGTTAGTGCTCAACTAAGGTGAAAGCTAAGTATTTGCAGGTATATAGGACTTAATGCATCATCCACTACTTTGAGTCATCAAACAATTACATTTTCACTAGACTATGAAATCAAACTCAAATGATTTCTAGACAGAGTTGGAAATATTTGCTGGAGACTTTCGACGCGGGCTACGTGTGGAAAATATATAGCATCAAGTTTATACGGCAAAAATTATATTATGCTATTGAGCGTTCGAAAATGGTAATCGAAAGTAAGGCGATTGTTGTCATTGAATTTCTGGCAAATTTGACCTCTCTAATATTTTTTTCAAATGGAATATTTATTACCACCAATTACAATTTTCAAATTTTAATATTTGCGTGTGTGTTCATAATAATAGTAATCCTTCTTGCTCTAATATGGAGCTTCAATTTTATGAAATCAATTACAGCACTTGTATCCAATTTTCTGCTCGTCCAACGATAGTTTCGTAAGTCCTATTTTCTACTCTATTTTTGGAAACAAACCCGTATTTGTGTATTTTTCTGCAGCAAGAATTATACAAATTGCAAAGTGCACACAGCTAATCTGAAACGTACGGAAATGAAAAATTAAGATACTTATTCATGAACTTTTGTTTGATTGTGTTTGTTTATGTAAGCAAACTTCCCTCCCGATATATTCTACTACTGATGGATATGAGAAGCTTTTCAATTGATTAACAAATGTTTTTCTTTGGCTCGTCTAATATTAATACCACTAATAGTTATATTTGTAGTTTTTACCCAAAATGAACTTACCGATTTGGCATACCTGTCTTGCGAGTCTATACTGCGGCGTATGTATATTTTACCATCCCCAATTTCAATTTATACATTTTGTTGAGCTACATAGTACTTGGCACCACAGCTCTTATCTACGGCTACTTCGCCGCCTTCATGTTTTTCAACTGTGCACTAATGTATGGAAATGCCACACGACTCTGAATGATACAGCTACGGTAACGAATTCCTAATCTAATACCCTAACTAGTCTGTCCGGAGACAGAAATTTTTTAATTTAATTTCTGGGTTCTTCAAACTTTGAGCGGCCTAGTCTTTCCTAAAATTTTGAATTTCCAATTAGCGAAACATGAATTTTTAATAAAATAAAAATTGAAAACTGTAAATCTTGAGCTATTTTGGCTTTTTCCAAAGGTAATACTTGATTGAATAAAAGAGGAGATAACTGTCAGTTATCAGGTAATAGGGGTAACCATCTAAAGAACCTAGTGTCTCACTGTCAGAATCCAATTACTTTGTGAAACCGCAAACACTTTTGAAGCATTACCAACCAATTACCACAAAAGTATTACTGTTTATTTTTTGTTTCAGAATAATGGCTGCTAAAGTAGACCATCTGGGCGCTGTTTTCGAGAGAACATATGTTTGTCAACAGGTCTTGAACGCATTTGCAAATGACGTCTCTTCTGGAGTTGTGGAGGTGTTCATGTACTCAGGAGACTTAATTATAATCCTGCTTCTCTTTGTCGTGGTCAAGTTTTCAACAGGGTCGTACTTTATACTTCAATTTGGTGCACTGTCACTTGCACTAATTGGATCCTACTGTATGAAATGTGCAGTTGCCCTTGCTACCACTTGCCACATTTCTTTTAACAAACTGCTCATGTATGTTGTAGTAAGAACAAGGTTAAACGCTTTTAAGCACCGCTTTTGGAAGTCTCGAACACCAATCACAATTCGGGTGGGAGATCACTTTATGTTTAATTCAAACACATATGTTCTCACCATATTTATCGATATAATTTAAAGGAATGTTGTCAATTTGCTTATTAGATTCTAGTTATTGCACAATTTAATTAGATAAGAAGCACCCAACGCGTGTAGTCCGCGGAGTTAGGACCCTTGTCCTAGCGTGGGTAGGTGCCGAGATCTAATCTCGGCAACCGCACAAAAAATGAGTGGTGTGGTAGTGGTGAGTGGAAGCGTGCAGTGGTTGCGGTTGTGGAGGGTGGGCTTGAGCCGTCATGCGTAGCGCCCTGATCGGCCTCTGCCTAAGCAGAGGCTCCTCGGTGGTCAAACCCGTGATCAGTGTTCTGCAGAAAGCCCATCGCCTCACACCCTCAGAACTTCCTCGTCAACTCACAATCCGATACCATCCTCTCCCACTCACTCACACAAGGAATCATATGTTGTGCATATGTTGACTAGGCCACAGGCGAATGTCAAATAGCATCCAAAAAATATGATAAGAAGCCCTTGCTGGTAATGGAGGATCTTTACTTGGCCCCCCTGCCCTTCTACGAGCTAGTTTGGCTAGTTTGAGTTATGTTTACATTTAAAACATAATCTAGTGCTGCTACTTTTGGTAAGATTGTCGAACAATATATGTAGTGTAAATGTAATTATTGATCGCTTCAAGTGACAAGAAGCCTGTTGTTAACTCACACACTAAATAAATTTAATTGATGGTAACAAAAATCGTTGTATTTTAATTATTAATTATTAGATATTTTATGGGAATGTTCTGTCCGTCCGTCTGTCTGTCCGGTTGCGCGATAAATCTCGAACGCGTCGACTTTTTTCGACGTTTTTTTTAGTAATGCGTGGTATGGAACAAAGGTGAGGTCAAGTTAAAAAATGGGTCATGGAGGTCGGACCCTTCCCACTTGTTTTGAGCCCAAAATTGACCCCCGAAACCAAAAATTCGTTGTTTTTTTAAATTTCAAAATGAAAACTCATGACGGTACAAACCAAGGTAGCTTGGAAACCATTAAATACAACAAACGCTTATCAAAGCATTTGTTGTATTTAATTGTTTCCCAGCAACTTTGGTACAAACCACCCATGCGACCCCTGACCGTTTAACCCAAACAAGCAGTAGGCAAGACCTGCTAAATTCAGAAAAATCCCAAATTTGGCAAAAACTCTTATTGGTTTAGTGAAAAATAAAATGTAAAATTTTTGTTTTACTCCATGGTCATAAATGCGCGTCAAATTTGACTTCCCAAACCTTCAAAAACTTACGGCTATTTAGCTACGATTTTCAAAGTTCCATTTGTCGATTTTTTAATTTTCCTTTACATTGGAACTGAATCAGAGTGATGATGACGGAGCTCCGGACTTTTGCCGGAAGGTATTCCCACTCCAAATTTTCACTTATCCCCTCTACCCCTCACCACCAAATAAATAAAATACAATTTAACCACAAAGTCTCATTTATGATGTTTACATTATGATGATACATGTTTATTTTACAATATTTACCAAGCTTTTATAAATATACTTCTACCAATAAACCGCAAAAAGCAAATTAATTTGCTATTCCAACTAAATTGAAATTTGCACTAAAAGATACTCCGTCCAAAAATCGCAGTCACATGCAAAAGAAAGTGAAAGCATCAATATAGACATGCTAGCTAGCTGCGGATTTCGACTATGCGGCACTTCTTCCCTAGCAGGTTCCTTCACCAACAATTGTCCTGCGATCACATATTTGAATTTTTAACAATGTGACAATTCTTGTCGAGCTGATGCAAAGTAAATGCAAAGTAAACGCAAAGCAAATGCAAAGTAGTTTTACTCAATGCAAAGTAAACCAGTGCCCCGTCCTGAGCTCAATATATGATTTAACGTCAATCCCAGCGACAAAAAACAAGGCATGCCAACCATCTGTGGTCTACTAGTAGCCTATCAGAAAGGGTTAAAGATGTCACAGTCACAATTATCTAAGCTTATTCGTACTCCTAGACGGAACAACCACAACCGTTACGCTTCCTTACCACGACTTCTATTTGTCTGATAACAATTCTCTAAGTTGAAACTGAAACTACACTTGAAAACTGTCTTTAAAATTGGACCATAAATAACACCAAGAGATGCAAACGCAAGTAAGTCTGAAGAAACCACCTTACATGGTATTAAGCCATTGATATCAAGCCATTAGGCAAAAATGAACAAGAATGACATAACCTGATACACAAATTAAACAAAACCGAAATAAACATTTATCAACGGAGCTATGTAGAGAGATTTTTGCCGGGTGTTCACTTTCAACTGAACAGGTGAGTCAAGCGTCATAAATTACCCCCTCTACACTCCTTGCACACCCAGTTACATTAAAGGATCTAGAGTTTTTGTACATTTGGCACTTCCCCATAGTTGTCAAACTTGCAAACTTCGACAACTCATCTAATATACCTTGTAACCAAAAGACAAAATTTGTCTTCTGTTGTCACCAACAAGACGCGCCTTAGTCTCAAATCTACTGAGCGCAACCGTGCAGTCATTAACCTAATATACAGTCATTCATTTATGCCAAGTTTCCCACGATATGGAAAAATGCCATGTGTTATGCTGGATTACCGGTTTTCCAACATTTTCTCCAAAAAGGTTCATCAGAAAACGGCTTTACCGCTATAAGGCATTGTGACAATCCAGGCAAATTCATCAGTGAAAGGCCAAAAAAAAGTCCATGGCTATCATTCTGCTACCAGTCCCATCTGACAGGCCCTATTTCCCTCGGATTCCCGAGTCAAACATTACCTGAAAACTCCAAGGTCAAGGATCTAAACCGAGTCGCTGTTTCACCTCCGAACAGAAAGGAACTCTCCACTTGCGGCTCCAGTTACAAAGTTAAGAACAGTGTAGTGACATCTAACTTTGACCTAACCTTTGACCTTCGACTAACTCTGACCTATACAAAGTTAAGACCAATTAGCCAGTGCTGTGAGCTCCTCACTCACATGTCTAGGATATCGCCGAAATATGAAAGGATGCGAATAGGATATCGACGAAATAGGATTCCAACGGAGTAGGATACTGCCGGAATAGGATACTGCCAGAATAGGGTACCGGCCGAGTAGGATACTGCCAGAGTAGGCAGAACTCAGAAAATCAAAAAATGGCGCCTACTGTAATATACAACCCCTACCACTCGAAATCCAGGACATTTCCAGAAAACACAAGGTGCAAATGAACAAAATCAAAACCGATCTCAACCAACAACAAATTCTCACATTATGTCTGCAACACTCACTTTCCAAGATGGTAAACCACCACCACCTTAATCCTGTACTTCCGCACATTGACATACCCTGTACTTCCGCACTTTGACAAAGTTCCACATATACCGGAAGCCCTCAAAACACTTGAAAATGCGACTTCAAACAAGAACAGCCTAATCTTCGATGGAATGCCAGAAAGAAAAAATAACGACGATAGTAACAGTAAATGCCTGCTTAACAAAACAAGCGAGGTTTACAACAAAATATGCTACCAAGATGAATTTTTCTTTACTGATTTTTCTGATCTCACCTTGTGCGCAACCCTATTGTTACTAGAACTGGGAAGGATCATACCGATAATAACATCACATCTACGCCGCATCCTAAACCGGTGAAAATCTGCTTTCCGGATCAAGCTATACGCAATCGAATCTGGAAACCTCGCCAAAGGTTACGTAGCATGCAGTACATCATTAACAAAGAGTTATCTAGGAGTATCAGAATCCAAAATGCACTACGCCGGCAACACCAAATACTACATCAAGGCAATCCGGTAACAAAACATCACGAGAAAGCTCAACCGATCTTGCCCAAACCACCTCTGCAACAAAATGCAACATCAAATATTACACCTGATGTATCTCCAAATCCTAGACCAACAAGACGGAAGACCTACTAAGCTGAACATAGTTGCCCGACCTCCAGGAGAAACCTTCAAAACAACGACGCAGAATGAATACATTTTTTTATTAAACAACAATTATTTTCTATATACGCTATAAAACAATAATTCTCCATTCCTCTTGTATTTTAAACTTTAACTTAATTTAAATTTTGATAAAATATTCTTATCAACACTTCCATGTACAGTTCTAATTAAAACTTATTGTATGAACTAACCAAGATAAATCTCTTTCAGCGACCTTTACCATTACTGTTTCACATTTTGTGTAAACATATGTATAACCTATGACCCATGTTTATTATAGCTTACGTCAAATTTCAAATAAACAATTGATTGGTTGATTAATTAAATCTATATGAGGTATGATTTTGTTTCTAGAATGAAACGTTTTTTAAGTTAGTGTTTGAGATTTAACCTTTTTTAATGAGGTTTGTGCTTGACCCATGAGAAGTTGGTCTATAAACATCTCTCCTGCAACAATGAATTTTGTAAATCCAAGGTATTTGAGTAATACAACAAGAGTGAAAATTATAGCTACGCTACTTGGAATACGCATTCGGAATTTCCGTCTCTTCCCAAGCGTATTTTGTTCGTCTGGGAACGGGCATTTCACATACCAAGTACGAGGTAGCCAAACTGTATCACCAGCAAAACTGCAGAGTTTTCCGTAGCTCAAAATCGGGTGATTTAATTACTGCTCCAAACCTACAGGCATGTGAGAAGAGCTGCTTTCAGAGACGACGCTTTTGATCAAAAGAATGCTTCTTCTAAAAAGCTACTTTAAACAAGTCGGCCTAGAATGGCAATAGTTTTAAAAATTCTACTACCTGGCCAATCTAAACAAAGAGAATTTCTTGCGCCGACTTTAAAACAAACTGGATAAAAAGAATTTGAACTATCTGAACAGCGATTCCCTATAAAGTTCTACTTTAAACAAGTTAAAAGGTTCATTGGCAAATCCCTTAACTTCGACTGCACCACAACACACTCTTCAACAGGTGAATCTTGGTAGCCAGTAATCATTTTTGCAAGCATGTCCCAAACAATAACTGTTTTTTTAATTTTGTAATAAACTATTGTGTTCTCATGTTTTTCATTGATTTTAATTGTAATTATCTTGACTTATGCTGTGTTGAGCTGTTAAATGCACTTACGTTTGGACGTTTGACCCTTGGAACATCAGAAATTAAATTTTGACCGAAATTCGGCCCAAGTTCACCTCAGTTATGCCCATACCTCTAGCAGTTTTCAAAGGATATGAGAAACTACGCTAAAATATATGGGAACTGTGGGAATTAACTTTTGAAACTAAAAAACCGGAAGTAAGTTTAGTCTGTATCCACAGCAGCTACCAGCCTCACTTGTATTAAAGATGACGCTTTTAGCTTCAGTGGCTTTTACAGCCATCGGTAACAACGCATGGACAGACGAAAGTTTTTCTAACATAGATAGCCACACAATGTAGTCTCAAGGCGGATTAAAAAAAACTAAGCACAAACCGCACTAATGTAGGATTGGGCAAAAATCTAATTTGATAAGGTGTATAGATTCTCCGCTTGTTTGGCTATCCACGTCGTTTTCTTAATTGAGAATTTAAAATTCTCTCTAACGTCTTAAAACGTCTATCTTAACTGTCTATCTGTGCAGAGGGAGAGAGGAACTGTGAGAGAGAGAGTACTAGTGCAATTCAAGTTTCAAAATCAGGCGCGTAGACTCGTTTAGTTGAGCACGCACACAGGTTAATCAGAAAGTGTTTTTTAAAAAAAGTTATTCAGTATATTTATTAAAAATGTAATGCAAAATTCCGACACGCCTGTTTTGTGTAGCGGCATAACACAGGTGCCTCCTGCTTTAAAGACAACTTTATCCTTTCAGACTCATTAGTTAGTTATAAATTACAAGTTAATGTCATTTCTTAAATAACAGCAAATAGCTTGTATTGAGCAAATAGCAAATATTGAGAATTGTCAACAACAATTCATACAAATTTCAACTGCAGACAAGGAATCAAGTTAAAATGATTTCCAGACAAAGTTGGAAATTTTTGTTAGAGACCTTCGATGCTGGATACAGGTGGAAAATATATTGCTTTAAGTTCAAAAGACAGAAGGGGTTTTATGTTATTGAGTTTTCCAAAAACTTAGTGCAAATTAAGGTGGTTATTGCCATTTCATTTATGGCAAACTTAATTGGTATAATATTTTTTTCGAGAGCAGCTTTTCTTACTACGAGTTACAATATTCACATTTTCATAATTGGCTCTATTGTAGTACTGATACTACTTTTAGTTGCGCTACAATGGAATTTAAATTTTATGCATTCAATTCCAACCTACGTAGCACAGTTTCTATTTGACCAGCAGTATTTTCGTAAGTTATTGTACATACATTGTAATGAGATAGATCAATAAGGCTGAAGTAGCTCCACTGCGTCGTAAGATATTGGCCAAGGCATCATTTTTGCGCACTACAGTGCTTCAAATGATGCTCTGCACATGCAGGAATCAAACTGTTAGCCTTAGTTTTTAAGCCATTTCTGAATGATATCGAGGTCGAGCGGAAAAAAAAGACAAAACCATAAAGTAGCTTCCTCAATCTCGATAATTTAGGCTAGTTTTTGCCTCTGTATCCAACTTATAAATTGTGACAATTCTGTGCACTACTTTTGCCTTAGATAAGAAAACATCCCTTTCTCTATATTCGGATTCTGATGGAAATGAGCGGTGCTTCAAATTCTACAACAAATGTTTTACATACGCTCGTTTACTATTAATACCAGCAGCCATAATATTTGTAGCCATTGCCAAAAACGAAATCAATGACTTGGCTTACCTATCTTGTGAAGTTGTAATGCGCCACATGCACATTGTGCAAACACCAATTTCATTCTACACTTTTATGTTCAGCTATATAGTGGTTTGTGGTACGGCTGTTCTCTACGGTCTTTTCGCTGTCTGTATTATGACTAACTTGACAATGCTTTATACAAATACCACACGTCTCTGGCTCCTAAAGCTACAGTATTAACTATAATAATAAATAGAACAAAATAACAAAACACCGTTGATATACTTTATTTTTATTTTTAGGGAAATGAACTGCGAGATGGACGAAGTATGTCCGGTAGTCGAGAGAACATATGTGTGTCAGCAGGTTTTTAACTCCTTTAAAAATGATGTTTTTGCGGGAGCTGTGGAGTCGTTCATGTATTTAGCAGACATAATTATAATAATGACTTTGTTCATCGTCATAAAATTTTCTGGTAGAGAATACTTTTTTATTGTAGTGGGTGCGCTATTCCTTGGTCTTTCTGCGTCCTATTGTCTCAAATGTACAGTGGAACTTGCTACCACTTGTCATATTGAGTCTAACAAACTTTGCCGGGACGCTGCAATGTGCATGAGGCAAAACCATTGTAAACGTCGTTTTTGGGAGTCTCGAACGTCAATTACGCTCCGTGTTGGAGCTCACTTTAAGTTCAACTCAAATGCATATGTTCTAACCATATTTGGTGATATCGTTGTAAAAAATGTCGTCAATGTCGCTTATTGGATTCTAAGTATTGTTTTTTAAGTAACTCAAGTAAACCAGCCAAGGCGTGTCTCGTTGATAAAAATTAAAATTGTCTTGCAAAAAAATTAATGTAGTACATACTTTCATAATCTCAAAAACTACTAACAACCGCATTTTCGACTAATATCTCCTTCATAAAGTTTATTTGGTATGTGAATGTGATGTGTATTTGTGTTGACTTTAAGTCAAAAAACCATGCAAATTTTTACACATTGTCGTCAAATTTTAATTTTTTTTCCAAACCTCTATTTGTGAATCTGTCAAATGAGCACTTCAAGTTTAATGCATGCACGGGCTATTCAATCAACAACAATTTTTTTGTCATCAAAAATAAATAAATCCATCTACCTTGGTTGATTAAATAGTAATTTTAATTCCACTTTACTATTACTTTTTTTGAAGTTAGACTCTTAAAAATATTTTTTTAAGCCAAGAAAAACTTCAACAAAAACAATCAACAAGCAAAATAAATATGTTCGAGTGGGCTAAAATTTTGGTACTCATTGGTTATCTCGCACAATTTACATTACGTTGTTCTCTTTTATTTTATTTTTTTACGCCGCTAGGGTTACGGTACAACTCCGGATTTTGTTTAAGGGACACAAATTTAGGTTTTCTGAGTTTTATGCCCTGCAGGGTTAGGTTTAGGTTAGGTAAAAACTAAACTTAAGCCTAACCCTACATGGCATTGAAGCTCAAAACTAAAAGCAAAGTTAAAAGCTTGTGGTTGGGGGTGGGGTCAAATTGTTTGGAGGGGGGCATGTTGTCCTCCCCAATAGGTAAATATCCCCCGCACCCTCTGTTTCTAAAACAAAATCCCAAATTACTATTGGCTTTTCCATTATTGAATTACCTTGCATCTGGCCTTGTGTAAGCCCGTATCTATATGAGCTAGGCATACACAGGAAGAGGATATTGAAATTACCATATAGTTTTCCCAATATTCTTTGTCAGAATTAAGAAGATTACCATCATTTGCATATAGCTTCCTGCGGTTATCCGGCATAAGCTATGACCGTACTTGACTTCAGGTAGGCGTCTTCCTTTGTGAACTAGTCCCGTAAAACAGCAGATCGTCACCCATAGGCTTCAGATCTAAACTTGTTTTAACTTGCTTCTCCTAATATTTTGTCATCAGCAAGCTTAATACCCTTTGTCAAAAACCTAACACACGAGTCAGAAATTCAGTATGCTATCGCAAATACTTTTTTTGGTCTTACTTCTTATTTTTTGTTTTTTTTTTTCTACAGTGCATAACTATTAGCCATTTAAGGCTGCGTGGGATTGCGTGCGTAGTCTTCAGGCTACAAATTCAATTCCAATTTAAACCTTTAAAGTCACTTTTGTTAATGACAAGTATGTTCCTTCCTGGGATAACTTAACCTTAATTTTTTTTTATAGAAGCTACCAATTTTGAACAAGTACAGTTGTATTCTGCCAAAATCTAGTTTTGCAAGCTCAACGGAACTTTTTTTACGCAAAAATTAATTTGTAAAGCATCTTTCCAAAGCAAGAGTGGCTTTGATTTTGGCTTGGTGAAAATTTCGACAAAGTTTTTTTATTTTGGGTGTGTTTAACTACAAACTTTTGGGTGATCTTAGGGCTATTTTTTGCTTTCGTTCAAACCATTGGTTTATTTATAAACCAATTGATTTAAACCATGGTTTAAACCATCGGTTTAAACCAGGACACACTGCTTGAAACTAACTGGAAACCTGTATTTAACGTGAAATAAAGCGGTAGAATATCTAATTAACTAGAAATAAGTCGGGTCTGCTTTAGCCCTACTTTGATATATTTACTGTGCTAAATTTTAGGTTTTGCGAAAGTTGGCAAAAAATATGGTTTTGTATTATAAATTGCAATAAAACTTGACGGCCAGAATCTACAACACAAAATTTTTTCTTGGTGTCGGCTTTCGCAGAGCAGTCCGTAATATTTAGTGTACAATTACACCAATAGAATTTTGCTTGGGAGGTATTTCACATCACTTCATGGACAGTGGACAACTATAAAAAAATCATGGCAAAGGTACAAAACTAAGTTACAATTCAGTTAAAGAGTAACAATATTATCTTGTTTTTGCTTTGCCTGTTACAACAAAATATGACCAGTTTATTATAGTTAACTATGTAACCCAACCGGGCCGAGGACAGTAAGATTTACATTTCAATATTTATCTTACTTGAAGCTTTTAATTTAGAACTATTCCCTACTCTAGCGCTTAATTTGAGTGCAGGTGATCTTTCGTGTGACAAATCGATCAGTTACTCAACGCAAAAGCACCTTTGCGAGTTGCACATGCGTATGTGTAATCCCATCCACACACTCATAGCGTAATAAAAAATTTCTTTCTAATTAAACTCTAGTCCCCACACTACCCTCCATTAATGACGCACGCTTCCGTCTTTATTCAATAGAAAAATTTCCACAGTATTTGTCTTATTTTTGTTCGTCCGATTCGTCCTTGTTTAGCAATTGCACCTCAAAACTACAATGACATTTGCATTTCAAAACTATAATTGCACTTCAAATCTATATCCAACTCCCATATTTTAAACATTAAGGTGTAAATAAAATTGAAATCTTACTGGAATTTTACACTTCTCGACCCTAAATGACCCCTAAAACCGTAGTATTGGGTTTTCCAGGTTTTCGCTAGTAATTATCAAAATAGGTTTGAAATTTTGATTCATTGCTTTATTCTAAGAAATATCTAAGTTCTAAGATAAAGTAATTATTTTTTCGGCCAAAAGCGTGGCCAGATCAGGGAATGTTGTAATTGTACTAATACTACATATAGGTTTTTCCATTCTAAAACTTTGTGTTATAGTTTTGCCGTTTTGTAATTTCATTGTATAGCTTTGAGTTGATTTTTTCTTGAGTTTCGTACTAGAGCCAAACTATTGCAAATTCCTAACCAGCTCACTACTCTTATTAGAAATCATTTAAGCATTTTTTGGGTGAATGTTTTATTAATTAGGATATGTAGAAGGCCGCCCAACATGCACAAGAATGGAGTTTTTCGACCACTAATATTTTAGAACTTAGATCCAAACCAAAAAAACGATCTCAAAAAAAATGTGCAGAAGTAACTTTAGAAGATGTCACAAGAATGCATGTCATGAGATTAGAGGTCATGGATATGATTCAAATAGATTCTGATGTTAAGAAATTTGCACGAAATTTAACAGATAAATTTGTTTCCCAAAAATGTAGTAATTGTTCTAATAGAAAAGACGAACAGTGGCATAACTTTTACGAGGATGTACGCAAAGAATTTGAATTTCATACTGAAGACTATTTTGAATGGGCCCCGAGCCAACAAAAATTTATTAGAGGAATCATTTCTAGATGCAAATGTAGTGATTAAGTGAAACGAGATATTATGTTATTAATCTTTATTAAGATTTATTTCAGTCACAAAAATTACAGACATGAGCTAAGAAATTATTTAAACTCACTCTCAAAATTCTTGTATCGTACATTGTAAAATGAGAAATTTTATGAATTCACTCGGTCCATGGCCAGACGGTTAAAGGGCCGAGAATAAATAAACTCATCAAAAAAAAATATTTTAGAACTTTTTCTTTGTACAATTGCCTACGTGAAGTATAAATCTTATTCAAAGTCTCTCATGGGCACACTTAAAATAACGTGTGAACATCTCAAATATTGCTCTAACACTGAGGCTACAGTTGAATAGTAACCGAACTGAAATGATTTCTCGACGAACTTGGACATTTGTGCTAAGAACTTTTGAGGCGGGTTTCAAATGATATGTATATGGCTTCAAACTTAGAATACATAAAGAGTATTATGCTATTGAGGTTTCAAAGAACATATTGCAAAATATCGTGGTGATTGCTATTTTATTACTGGCAAACTTAATCGGTCTAATACTTTTTTCGAGATCGAAATTTCTTACTACCAACTACAATTTTCAAATTTTAGTATTTTGCACTAACGAAATTTCAATACTCATCGTCGTTGCCCTACTATGGAACCTCAAATTTATGAATTCAATTGTAACACTAGTGTCACAATTTATATTAGTCCAAAATTACTTTCGTAGGTAAATACTCACGTATTGCCTTATTATTGCCAAACTGGCCCTTACTAATACAGAAAGACCCTTAAGGACTCAACTCCCCTTGTAGCGTCTTAGCTTGTATTTTCAACTTCAAGAGTTTTTATGTTAAAATCCACAGTTATTTGGCAAAATGAAATCAACCTTTATGGGACGACTGTCCTAGTACGGGCTAGGTGGTCTTACATAAATGTACTGAGGACAGATTATTGTGAAAAAAAATTGAAAGAATGTAAAACCGATGGGATTGAACCACCGCCGGTTGTGTTTATAACTAGGATAGTAGGTGAAAATGCAGTATTTAGTGCAAGAACGAGCACATAATTTGGGAAGTATTGTATGACTAGCAAAAACCCGGAAAATAAAATTTTCCGGTTTTGGGAGTCATTGAATGATCAGCAAATTATTGAGACTCCTGGAGAGCTGAGAACTGAGAACTGTGAGAACTGTACAGATTTCTGCAGGTAACCTGCGCAGGTTTGCAGGTGAACTGCAGGTTTGTGTGGGTACATCATTGATTAAAAGAAAAGTTTGCAGGTTCCAGATGGGTAGGTCAAAGGGGTTTGGATACATCAATTACATCAAAAAAGTGCAGGTACCTGCAATTCACCTGCAAGGAGCTGAGGAAACAAATGTTTCTGAAATTCCTTTCGAATGTTTAAAATGGCGCGAAATTCTAATATTTTTAATAAAACTAAAAGTTTTCTTAACCTGTTTTAGCACTTCTGAGACTACTTTACCGTTTGTTTTTTTCAAAATATGCCTGAAATAAAAAATAAAATATTATTCATTGTGGCATTCATCCCTATTTCTTTCTTCCATTTTTTTTTCATAAAACTATCAAACGGAATCAAATTCGCAACAAAAACCACAAGCTTAGAAATAGAAACTAAATTAATTAAATGCACTAGCATGAGTAAAAAAAATATATTAATCATTATTATTACTATTGTTCAGGCGTTTTTGTTTGCTAATTTTAGTATGCATATTTCAATTCCGCTTGTTTGGCGTTAAAGCAACCTGAACTATTTCCAAAGTTTAGCTGAAAGTCTACAATTTACTATTTGTGTTGAAAACGCATTGACCTACAGGTCATTTGCAGGTAACCTGCTCAGCTCACAGCTCTTCGCAGGAAAATTCAGCCCGCAGGTGCGAGTTGGGTGTATCATTTGTTTCGAAAGAGATTGCAGGTTGAAGGTATGGCAGGTACTACGGATGTGTGGGTGCAGGTTGGATACATCTTTATGAATTGCCTGGAGTTCCCACCTGAACACGACTTGCGTTTTTGAAGTTAATTTGAACTTAGCTAAATAATTAGTTGTCAAATCAAAACGCGGAATTGCACTATCGTCATCATCAGCGGATCGTTTATTTGAACATGAAGTATCGCTTCCAGCGATCCCCAGCGCTTTTGTCACCCCCATGGCTCAACGTCTCTTTTCTCAATTTAACGATTTTATTTAACAAAGCCTGTAATCTTACACACGCACACACGCACTTCAGCAAAGTTTTGGTATCTCGGATTACTACAATTAGTAGTAAGAAGGCTTGAATTAGGATTAGTTTTGTTTAGGATCATTATTGTTTAGTTCATTCCTTTTCTATAGATAAGCAAACATCCTTCCCTTTGTATTCGGATACTGATGGATACGAGTGGCTCTTCAACTTTGTTAACAAATGTTTCTCCTACACTCGTGTCCTATTAATACCATTGTTCGTTTTGTTCGTAGTCTCTTCGCAAAATGGACTCAATAATTTGGTTTATTTGTCCGGCGAGGTTATATTGCGGCATATGAGTATTTCACCAACACCAATTTCAACTTACACATTTCTATTCAGTTATATAGTAATTGACAGTACAGCTTTTATCTATGGCCTTTTCGCGCTCTACATGTTTGATAACTTTGCACTGCTCTATACAAATGCAACCCTACTCTGGATGCTACAATCCTTGTCCCTTTATCGTCATTAAATTTTCGAGGGGAGAGTACATTATTTTTGTATTGATTGCGCTCTTCACAGCTCTTGTGTCATCCTATAGTATAAAGTGTGCAGTTGAGCTAGATACAACTTGTCACATTTACTCCAAAAAAACTTTGCATTTACGCTGAAATACACACAAGGCAAAATCTCTTCCAATATCGCTTTTGGAATTCACGAACACCAATTACAATCCGTGTCGGAACGCACTTTAAACTGAATTTAAATACATATGTTCTAACGATATTTGGTGATATTATTTTGAAGAATGTTGTCAATTTGCTTATTGGTTTCTAAATATCCCTGCCTTAACCCGAGTAAATTGTTCGTGATCTTTGCACTCCATCCAAAATTTTCATTAATGAGCTGCCAAATGCGACCCAAAAGTTTCACGCTTTTAAGTATATTTTCCAATTGCATGATGCGATCATGTGATTCTCACGCTTAAAGAAATAAGGATAATAGGAATTGAAGAATTGAAAGGATAGGAGAAATTTGAGTTGCATTGAATGTAAAAGCACCATGTAAAAGCACCAGATGTAATACATAAATACTCACGCTTTCTCATACACAACGACAAAGCAAAGATTTCGGCAAAAATATATATTGGATTCTCAACATATGTATGATTCAGTTGTACAAATGTTGTGGCAGAGTTTTATCAAACTGCGAAAAAATTATTATGGAAATGATTCAAAAATTAACTTTTTGTCCTGAATTGAGCATTCTTTAATTTACTAGCAAAGAAGCCCGTCCTAGGACAGGAGTACTAATTAATGATTTAAATAGCTAAAAAAAATTGGATTTGAGCCAATTGGAGGTCGTAGGTAGCTTCAGCGTTACGAAAAACCCCTATTTACATGTAAAACTCAACTTCCAAAAGTTAATTATTCTTAATTTTAATTATAATCAACTAATTAGAATTTGGGTTTGAGCTAATTGGAGGTCATATTTAGCTTCAGCGTGCGGAAGAACCCCCATTTACATGTAAAACTCAACTTCCAAAAGTTAATTATTCTTAATTGTTAATCAAAATTAACTAATTAAGGAGCGACTTTTGAGCGATTTCAAGGTCAAAGTTAGCTTCAGCATACGTAAGAACCTCTATTTACATGTGAAACTCAACTTCCAAAAGTTAATTATTCTTAATTGGTAATCATAATTAACTAATTGAAATCACAATTATAGAATTGACAGAATAATTAGGACAAAGTTCTTCAGCCATTTCAAAAAGTGAATTGTAAAAATAAAAGTAAAAGTTGGCGGGTCCGAACCTGCGCCGTTCGATTTTAGGTTATGTTCGACGCTTATCACCAGTAGGCCAAACTGCCTTTAGCTAAAAAGCACCATAAAAAAGATGATCATGTAGAAGCCGGACGACTCATCATTCATTACCAACCACCACCAACTGTGTTTTCTTATATAGTAATAGTATTACACAAATATCAAAAGTTTTTTGTAAAGTAAAAATACTTATTTTGATAGAGGGGGCATCACTACTTACACAACTCATGTTATAATTGGGTCCATTGCAGTAACTCCATTAGATACACTGCCAATAACTTCCCAATTTTCTCCGCGCCTTTGTTGGAGTCCAATCCTAAATAATTAAATGTTTAGAATCATCATATCAACTTCAGATGGTTTGACATAGAAAGTTGAGTTTCTTCCTTAAAGGTACTCCTTGGCCGGACTTACGTGCCCACGCTATCAATCTGCATGCTCATGGTCTGCTTCTATTGCTGCTGTTATCTCTGGAGCATGGACGCTAATCGTATCCTGGAAAATTTTATGTTGGAGTGATTGATACTTACAACGTTGAAGTATTTTCTTTTAAGTTTGGAGTATCTGGATTGCAGGCTGCCGATGGAGAAGTTTTGAGCGTTAATCCATCGCACAAGTAGGCCTCTTCGTGTTGAAACATGTTGAAGTTTAATACCTTGAAGTTATTACATTATAGTTGCTCCACTGATTAAAAGCTTTTTTATAATTCTACAAAAAAAAAGTAACCTGGTTTCAATTTCACAGGTGACTCCAAAGCTTCTTTTTTATACCCACTAAACGACCCCTAACAGTCCAACTCCCGAAGGCCGGGTGGTTAGAGCCTTGAGCCCTAGCCATGGACGGACAGGGTTCGAGTCCCGGTGTC
>JAQFYP010000675.1:0-20642 GCA_034694865.1 Bilobella braunerae | reverse complement strand
AAACTACTTGATTCGAGGTAAAGTTCCACCAGGTTAAACAATCAAAGTTAAGGTTAAGTTGAACTGAACCGGAAATGGTCAATTAGGTTAGTTTGCATAAACTAAGCGTTGATGTTTATGTTTTCTTTTTTCTTAGGTCTAAAACCGAAAACTACTCTGAACTGTCGCAGCTGCTACAGGAGGACATGGAACAGGGTGGAAGGCTACTAGCGGACAGACCGTACTGATAAGGATTGTTCGATAGTTAGAACATAAGTAGGTTAGCATGGTTAGGTTGTGCTAAATCAAATACATAAAATTGATAGGAACACTGCTAAATAACCTAATAAACAACTCTTATTGGAAAATTAAAACTCATTCAAAATTCTATTTTTCAAACGGGAACCACAATTTATAATTTTTAAACTAATTAGTTAGAACTAAAAAGGAAGTAACAACAGTAACAAATTTTCTCTATTACAAAATTATGAAAATAGCAAAACCAAAGTTTCTAGTTTAAGAACAAGGCATTTAAATTTTTCTGAAGCTAAATCCTAATCCAAATCATATTTGGATTGTAGCGAAACCCAAAACTGTGAATCCAAATTGCTTCAGCTTAGCTTCACTTTTCCGAAGCTGAATCCGAATCCAAATCAATTTGGATTGTAGCGAAAAGTCTCTATTATATAATTGTCCTGCCATAAAAAAAATGAATAAAAAAAAATGTATTCCTTCATTCGAATTGCGTGTAATTAAATAATAAATAAAATAAAAGAGTTAAATTAACAATTTAACGAAATTAATTATCTAATTAACAATTATTAGTAATTACACTTTTAGTTCTTGTCACAATAAATAACACGACAATACGCACCGAATACCTGCCAGTATTGAAATTTTCTATGGGACGCGCTTAAAAATTAATTACGCGGCGTAAAGTGGATGCCTCAGGTACACTACATTACAAATTTGGAAAAAATACGCAAAACTTTTTTTTTAATTCGCTTTGAAAATTTATAAATTAGAAATTTAGAAAATTCTGTTTTTTTTTATGCATTGAGCGTTCGAGAAAATTGAAGTTTAGAACGTGATGCTCCAATTTCTAAAAAATCCACACAAAGAATTCAAGGTTTGAAAAAGGAAATGAAAAACAACGGAACCAGCTTCTTTTTTTTTACTTTAAGGACCAGATCCTAGTTAGGGGTATACAATGATTTAATTCAAGAAATCCATTCAGTATGTATCTATTCTCCGGAATTCGGTTGGTTGCTGAAATGCGAATAACAAAAATTAGATAAGGGCGAATGAAGATGACGGTAAACCGTTCTCACAGTTTAAAAAAGAAAAGAAAAAAAATGATTAATAAAAGCTTACATTTTGGATAAGGTTGATTTAATTAAGAATTAATTACAAAAGTCAAGAGATACAATTATAGTTAAGTCAAAGGTCAGGAAACATTCAGATTCGGATCAAGGTTAAAGGTCAAAAATTAGCGCCCAGAGATCAATCACAGAGGACGGGGTTACTGTACGTAAATTAAATTAAAATCCTGTATATATGAATGCTTTTTTGCGATAATCCAACTTTGACTAAAAGCGACGATTGACAATTGACGCAAACTGATTCTCTTCATTTCACCGAATCACGCCTTTCAGGAACGATGGAGACGAGTCAAGACATGGAATCTGCAGGATAAAGTCATTTAAATTTAAATCATTAAATTTATTGAGATACAATTATCGCTTAAAGACTTTTGTGGGTAATGGCCATGTACATAAATGTGTGAGTTGGCTCGGACTACCAATTTTTGAAAAATTTCAACTAATCTACAGAAATATGCTTACTAGTTTTGCTGTGCTTCACTTAAAATTAAGTAGTTGGGCTCAAAAATTTGTGAGAGTGTTGGCCATCTAGTTGAGAAGCGGAATTTTGATATTTTAATTTGTTTGAAAACTATAAGCGGAAATGAATCGAAAAATGTTGATGCTTATTTTTGACGCATGTTTTCATTAAATTAGAGACATAATATCCGGAAACGGCTTCTCAATCTTGTGTGTCAAAGTGTCATCTTTCGATCGAGGTATTGTGGTGACTTGTAGGTGGTCCACAGCCAAAGTTTTAGGCACATTTCTGGATTCGAAATTTCCCATAAGATAACATTGAACCATGCCACCATGACAATAGCGCTAACCTCGCCTTAAGAACAACAATGGAATAAAACAACTTCAAAAAAGTGAAATGTCAGTTATGATAATATCTTCTTCAAATTCTTCACCTAAAAAGGTTTTTTTTGAATTAATAAATTTACAACGATTAAATGATTTTGTATAGGAAAGTTGCAGTGCCTTTAAAAAGTACAAATTTAAAATTCCGAGAGATTAAAAACCACATCTGAAAATTTAAAAGAGGTTTTTATACTCAAATCTACAATTTTGAGACTTCGCGAATCACGATTCTCAAATATTTTTTGGTTACTTTGATTTTTGAATACTCATACATCTTCTAACCCTTGCAGAACAAATTAGAAAACTTTAAAAAACTGTACCAGGATAGTTGCCAAGAGTAGCTAAATATCTGACAATTTTTCGAGTATTTATATAGAAAAAAAATAACTGAATTTCAACAACAACTGTGACTTACTGTACGATTTAATAAGAAAAATCGTCAATTATCCCCAATGCCTTTTTTCAGGCTATTTTTTTAAAGAAACGAGAATGATTACAAAGATTTCCTTTCAAAACATGTTTATCAATCTTTTTTAAATCCAGAAGTGCTCTTGGCCACAAGGCTGACGTGACCCAATTTAAAAAATATGGAACTTCTACCTTTTCTAAATTACACCATCTCATATGAACAACATTTTGAAAGCAGTATTGCTTCCCGCTAATAATTTGTATCAGCGTCTTGTATAAACTACATGAAACGAAAACAATCGACGTCAGAACAGTTGTGTGTAATGGGAGGGATTCAAATTAACGCTTAACGCTGTGCTAATTAAAATAACCTCAATTAAAACATTTGGCAATTATTGATAAGGGGAAGAAAGAATATCGAGTTATAATTTACATCAGTTTTTAAAATAAAATGTATTCGACGAATGATGCAATCTGCACAATGTTTTAGCCCTTGTTAAATGACACAATTTTAGTACAAGGCGTTCCAACGATGCATACGCGTGTTTAAATTAAATTAAAACCCTAAACCTAAACCTAAATTAAAAATAAAGTTCTCACCTGAGGAAATACAAATCTTACTCACATTAAAAATAAGAACAAAAAATGCAGTTGCGAAACCACTCTGTATCACTGAATTTCTAACGTACACTTCAAAAACTATTGCTTCCTGAATCAAACTAAGACGTGTAACAATTTTAATTACATCTAAAACCATCAACAAAATACATCGGAACATTTTTATAATACGAGTCAAAGTTAGTAAAAGTTTTAATTTGCTTCGAGAAAAAATTCAAGAAACAAAAGTTCCAGGAGAAAAATATTCTACTTTGAATAATTTGCTACCTGACAAAAGATGAGCTAAGGGTGTTTCTTTCTTTAATTTAATTTAATTGTAATTTATTTTGAATTATGTTGTTTTCAAAAATGTTGTTTCGTTTCGTCTCGTTTCATGTTAGCGCAAGTAATTTAGCTAAAAGCTTTGATAATTTAGATATTAAGTAAAAAAAACGGACGAAAGTTTACCCGATGCAGTTTTATTTTTAGGTAAGCCTATCTTAAACCTAATACTAAATAGAAGATGTAAACTAACCATAACGAAACTAAACTACTATTTGAAATTTTAGTATTTCGGTGCCGAGTAATAAAATACTAAATCTAAATACTGTCTATAAACGTATGACCGTGTAGTTCATTGTAAACTTACAATGGAAGGAACCCAAAAGGGAAACGCAGATCGTAACCACCTCTGCATATGTTGTTCACACATCATTTTTAATGACTTTAAGCCAAATGGTAGCGGCAGATTTCTACGCATGTGCGAGACAGAGCTGGCCGCGCGTGGTGCGCCGAGGAATTTTATATAGAGAACTTGGAGTTTTTACTCTCAATGGCTAAACAGTGATGTGTGACAATAAAGCTTGAGCTAAGGAAATCATATATTTTTTATTTTTATTTATAAAATATTTAATATCTAATCCAGCCATATGAATGTTTGGTGAAATTTAGAATTAAAATTTTAGGGTCTTCTTTCTTTTAATCTCAAGTAAATCGAGTATATCTGAAGGAATGCGATCTCTTGATCAATTAATTAATTATTGTTCTAATATTGTTAGAGAGCATTTAATATGCACGTGTTATTGATTTAACCAAGATTTTAAAATCAGATTTAACCTTTCATGCATACAATTAGGTTTAAAAAAAATTTTAAATCAAAACTAGACAAAATAGCCTGAGAAAAAGCCAAAGAAAGTTAAAAACCCATTAGTTTCTCTATATAAAATTCTTCTGCGCACCGCGTGCAGCCAGCCTTGTCTGGTGCATTCGTGGAAATCGGCCGCTACCATTTGGCTTAAAGTCATCAAAAATGATGTGTGAAAAACATATAGAGAGGTGGTTACAATCTGCGTTTCCCCTTTGGGTTTCTTCCATTGTTAGACTCCACCTATTCTTACTTTGCTCAAAATTTGTATTTTCCAAACAGGGATATGCTGTATTTGTAATTTTTAGACACTTTTAGAATGAACACAACGTTTCTTATGTTACGCACACGGCGAGAATGTCAGCGGAAGTATTTATCGTTATAATTGCCGCTAAAAAGTAAAATTAGAAAAATTCACCCCATGGCATTCAGTTCTCATGCATGCATGCATCGTGATCTATTAAGTTTTACAAAAAAAACCTCACAGATTCTAGCTATTGCGACGTTTATTCTCTTACTTTCTATTGTTCGCCTGGAACATAAAAAATGCTCTGTATTTATGAAAAAAAAACGTTTTCTTTTATATTAAAACGGTAAAGCAAATATTGAGCCCTCGTTGGGAATTACCAGTTTGAAGCATTTAAAATTGACCAACCCATTTCCTTTGGAATTTTCAAGTTTTTATTTTCTTTTCCTTCAGTTGCATTATTTTCGGTGAGAATTTGTAAGTATTTAACTATATGTAAGACATTCTACTAGGGAAAGTAAAACAAAAACTTTGAAATTTCCTATTCCTGCACAATACTTGAAAAAAAGAAACTAAAAAACTTGGCTTCAAGTTTGATTACAAAGTTCCAACTTTCAAGTTGTTTTACAAAATTTAAACTTACAACGAAATGTCATATCCAATAACTCAAGTACAAATTTCCCCTTGAGTACATAATAATCTTTAGTAGTTGCATAAAAGTTAGAAGAAGAAAAATGTGTTTTGGAAAAACCAAAGTGTTTAAAAAGTTATTTTTCGAAGTTTTCGAACAAAATTGAGCTCTTACATTTCACCTCCAATACGCTTTCACTTCTCTGCGTCTATTCACTGCCCAAGTAGCCCTAAATCTTTAGGAATTAACCCAAGGGCTTATTTTTCTAAAAAATTTCGGTTGTCAAATTGACTCGTTCAAACAATCACACGGGATTAAAATTTACTCTCATCATCACTTTTGAAATAAATGCTCATTTGGGAAACCAAAACTTTTGACAATGCCATTAATTTGTAGTCTTTTCAAGGCCACGCGTTAGGAAAATAGATTCAACTGTTCTAAATTTTCAAAACAAAACAAAAGCTTTTAAAATAAATCCAAATTAAAAAATGATACAATGGTAGCTAAAAGCCACGGTAAAACTTAGCCAGCTTGTGCCACGTGTTTTGTGCCACTAAGATCTGTGATGCAAATTTCAAAGATTTGTGAAGCTATTTTGAAAATTTCTTTAAGCCAGTTCATGATTAGCCCCTTTTTCTTATTTTTCACTTCACTCGTTTAAAATTTTGAAAGGAACTGAAAGATATCGGAGATATATATATATATATTTCAACACAAATTTTGGAATCATAAGGAAAGACCTTCGCATCTCGGATTTCTTAGATTTTCTTTGAAATATTTATAGAAATCTGAGCACTTCCATCGCTTCGGGGACGGAAAAAATCAAAAGAAACTTTTAAAAGAAAAATTAAAAAAAAAGCAATTAAACAATCAAGTAAACAAACATGATTTACGAAAAAAAACGCTACTATAGACTCGAAATTATTAAGGTTATCCTCCTTGAAATCAGATTATACGGTTTTGTGACATACATCTATTTAACTCGGCGAAAAATAGCCATAGCACCTAAATTTTTTTAATCCAAAAATCGCTTTACCATCACTCTTTATGAACGGCCTTGTACATTGTCCTCGGAGTATAACACCTTGAGCTAATTACTTGACCTGAAAGGTTGAATGATTAGGGTTCGAATAAAAAAAATTGATTTGAAATATTTTAATTTAAAACTTGAATTTCGAAGTCGTAAAAGAAATAATTCTAAGATATCTAGTTCTTTTTTAAATTGTGACAGTTACGTTAAGGGGTTAGCTAGTTATTTGGTTTAGTTTGGAAATCGAATAAATCTAGGACTTGGGAAGTTCTAGAATAGATAGAATTAGAATAAAAAAAGGTCACAGCCTCGTTTGCCTTGAAGGTCAACGACCTTGCCAACATGCTTCCCAACATGCAAAGCATGTTTCTCTCATCATTCAGCGCAACAACGCAGGCGCCTAAAAACGCCATTAGGCTGTCATTACACATTCATTCTCACTCTTTTAGCTTAGAAGAGCTTCAAACTCAGAAAAACATTATTTTTTAAACAATCCAACTTTGCACGGCAACGGTTAAGGTTTCCGAATCTTTTTTTTATTAAATATACGGAGACTTTCAAAAAATGACTTATATGGGCGTTTTTATTTAATTTTGGAAAAACATTTCCTTAAAATTTAGGAAGATGTATCTATTTTTTGTTCTAAAATTTAAAAAAATCCAATTCTACTAAATAAAAGCCTTTTTTTTTAAAGCCGTGAGAAATAAGGTCGACTTATGGGGGAGAGGCGCAGTGGTGATATTCTACGAACCAATGACATACAGATACAGATTCGAATCTCTTCTGTTGCAATTTACGTCAACCGTAAAAGCAACACCAAGCATCGGTGAAACTAAGAGACTAATGATCCCTTGAATTGTTGGTTCTAGAGCCTACTTTCCCTTCTCAAAGGCCCCTCTTAAATTATTTCAATTTAGCTCCACTTAAACGAGAGCGTATCTCTTGGTTACGCTTTGGTTAAATTGCTGGTTAAATTAAATTAATTGCTGGTTATTTTGCCTAACCTAAGCACATTAGGTTAGGTTTCGATTAGGTTAACTAAACTAACAAAGGAGCAAAAAATAACGTCAAGAGCTGTTTTAAAATATAATCCAAATTTGACCAACCTAATGTAACACCCTGAAAGGTCACGGGCTTGGTCCTTAAGGGACCGCCTACCTTTCAGTAATGTCGCGCAAGTTCGTGGGCACTTGACCTTTTCTTAGGTCACTTTTGATACCTTTAAAATCGTTAAACTTGAACCTCAAGAAGAAGCGGGGGGTCCTTGGGAAAGGAATGGCCGCCTTGACTTTCTCCAGCCGTAACATAGCCGAGGCTCCAGCCGTTTAGCGGAGAAAGTAAGGTTAAGCCGAGAGAGGCGGAGAAAGTACAGCCTTTTTGGCGGGGCGCAAGGCGCAGCGGTCTCTCCAGCCTCAAGGGCAGAAAGTCCAGCCGTCGAACACCGCGGCGGTCAAGGTTCCGAGAGTGAGTGAAGGCGTCCGTTTCCCGAAGGCGTCGAAGGACGTCAGGCTCCTTGGAGAAAGTTGAGAGTTGAGGAAATTGCTCTTCGCTAATTGGATTTTCAGCGTTTTTATTTAACTTTCCTCTTGATTATCCAAAATTTACTACTTAAATTTTTACTTTAAAATTAATTAAGATTTTGTTAGCTTAATGCTAGTTTACTGGTCGACGGCAAGAATTATACTAAGAAAAAGGCTCGACGAGGATGCCGTCCTTCGAATATTTATAACTTTACCTAATCTTGGAACTGTGGGACGCTTAAACATAAATCTGTCCCTTAAACTAATAAAAATTATCTAGAACCATGTTTCTTTCAGCGAAGGTCACCAAGGTCCTTCGCTGAAGCAAACACATGCTGCATGCAAACCCATGTTAAAAGTTAGGAAGCGACCTTTTGAGCCCTAAACGCTCTTCTCACATATCCTAATAAATTCTTCAATTGTGCCTGATTTATGGCTTTCCTTTTTCTCAAAAACACTGACCTAAGCAATCCCTAATAAATGACCTATTCCTGATTCTCATTCATTCCTAATCATTTTAAATTATTGATTTTACAATATTTTTAAATTATTGATTATTTTAATTTACACCTCAATTCTCAGGTGTAACACTAACTACTCGAATTATTAATTTACGAAAGTTTTGCCTACGAAAAATTTGAGCGGCAGTTCTGAATGTTCAAACAACATGTTACAGGTTGGAAACGGTAGTAATGTACATGAGGCAAAATATTATTATTTTCAATGGTAAGTCCAGGTCTCCAGGTACTTTTAACTAATTCAAACTGTTTAATTTTGTTTCATTTATTTGTTTAGGTTTGAGAAAACATTAATTTGTCACTAACCAATAACCAATAATTGAAAAGAAAATTACAATTTAACGATACTGTGCTTCGCCGCTGCACAGAAACTTGTTATTAAGCGAATAAATGAAGTGCTTGGAAACCAAAGCTTTTGGTAAATTAAATTAAATACGTCAGAGGTGTCCGCGCCCAGTTTCATGATGCCAAGTCGTGTTTCCGGTATCACTCGAAAGCAATTTGGTTTCGGTCGGCAAACTGGCCTCTCAAGTTTTCAAAATAAGGCGCTAATAAACACCATGTGGATCGTAATTAATTACAGATTTCTTGAGACATCAAAATTTGAGCTTAAAAATTTTAAAATTTCGACCTAACCTAACCTAGACCGGAACAAGTCAAACTAAATCAATGTAAAATCAGAGACGAATCATTTCATGACACTTTCGTGTGACCGGTTTGTCGATAACGAACCCAAAAGACAGAAAAGTCATACATTAGTTAAATTTGTACAAGTCTGTATTAAAGGTAAAAAATTTTCAGGATACTTAAAATTGCAGAATGAGTTTACATAATTGTGGGAAGCCAAAAAGTAAGGTTAGCAGTGTTAACCACTGCGCTAGCTCGGGCCTCTTACCGAAGAAGCTCAATCAAATGCCTTATGCCATTCCTTCATAATTGTTGCTTACCCCAAGTTAAGCTGTGATATCTAGGTTTGCTGTAGACTTTTGCTTGATTTTTTTGTGTCACAACAAGACTTTCACTTCACTATAATCGAGAGCAAATATAAGGGAAAGCTGCAGAAATTTGAGAACGACAGTAATTTGAATTGTAGTTTTTGCCCGTGTACGCGTGTGGTTTAAATGAAAGCTACGACTTGTAAAATTTAATTTGGAGAAAGCCATTTGAGCCTGTGTTGAAGAAGGGCCCTTCAACTACCCATCTAATTTTCCAGACCCTTGGCTTAAGGGATCCTAAGGGTGTACCAAGAGAGCTCTTAAAGTGGATACGCCGCGGTTGAGACAAGCTGCAAAGCCGCCAGCCTCCAGGAAACGTTTCGCAAAATCTGGAGCAATTCCGGGTGAAAGGAAGACTGGACTGGAAGAGATTCAGCCATCAACATCAAACCCACCCTTCAAATCCTCACAAACTAACCAAACTACACCGATTCACATTATGTCCCTCTAACTTCAAAAGTACAGAACCTCTCAAAAGGATCTTTGAAAACAGTAGTTTCCTGATGTCAGCTTAATTTGCTACAAATTTTGGAAAAAGCTTGCATCGGCGTTGGCGCAGCCAACACAGAAATTAAAACTACTAGTCAAATTTATGCTAACCGACTCACGTTCAGAAGTACAGATAGTGATGACAAGCTAGCCCCTCAGCCCCTCGCGTAATTTTTTTTTCAAAACTTAATCAAATTGGTGCAATGGGGTTCTATTTGACGCCAAATAATTTAAAATAGGTTAGCAAGCTAAAATAGGCAATCATTTTGTGCAATTAGGTTTTCTAAGTTAGGTTAAATAGGTTGAGGAGCTAGAAACGAGGGGCTAACTTGTCGAGCATGAACGGGCAGCTTGTAGGGACCAGTACAGATCCCTCCAGAATGATCGTTGTCCTGCTTTTTACTTCCTTTCCTTTTTTTGGCTGAAAGCCAAAAGTAATTAAAAGTAGTTCAAGTTGAATAGTGAAAGTGAGATAAGTGGTGTTGGCGGTTGATTTCGGTTTATTTGCGGTTTGGTCTTAATAATTGAGCCGCATTCTCTGCTAGTAAAGCTTCTGATTTTGTGAAAACTTACAATAAAGGATTTAGAATGAGCGAAAGGAGAAAGCTCGTATTAAACACAATTTTTCAAACTTTTTCAAAACAAGTCAAAGTGAAAGTTGAATAAAACCTTTTTTAAAGCGAAAGCGCTGTTGTACTCCAAACTGTATCAAATCGAATGACATTCGTGTCATCTAAATAATAGTACGGCAGAAAAAAATGATGAGACATTTTCATTACGTCTCAATTCATAAATGATTTCTGTGTATGAACTCCTATGAAAAAACAGATATCTGTAGAGAAAACAGGAAATTGGAAAATTGATGAATATTATGGAAGAGCAATTTGTTCATCATGTGCAGTGATAAACATAAAATAATGAATTTCAGAAAAGGAAGTTACTTTGCTGTTCCTTCAATTTGCTTTTCCAAATCCACTGGCTACCGGAGAAGAATAAAAAAAACGTTCACTTTTTGTGGATGATACACTTGCACTGATCACAAAATTGAGATCAGTGGTGAAAACATCTATTGGCTCTTGGCTTAAAATGTGTTCCGAAAATGATAAGGTGTTCTCACAATTTTTCAAAGTTGGTGAAATTTTTTAATTTGATTTCGGAATAATTTGGAAAGTCAGGACTTATACAACTTCCACCCTATCAATTTCTCTTTGCATGCAATAGGTCAAGAGTTAGGTCATGAGTTAGGTCAAGACCAGGCGCACACAATGTACCTACCCGCCAAGATATTTTTACCCTCAAGATATAGCCAATCATTAGCATAAAATAGAATTTAGTATTAAAAAAAGACGATTAAGGTAATTAAGAAGAATGTTTTTAAATAACTTAAAATAAGAGAATTAAACTAAGTAAGTAAATAAAAGTAAGGTTATCTTGAACAATGCGCGATAATTTGTTCAAAATAAAAATAACTAGGTTCAACTCCAGTGATATTCATTACAGGTGTGATCTAGTCATTTTTTCAAAAAAAAAATTAGTTGCATCATCGCCCATATTTTTCTGGTCAAAATGCTACTTTAGTGTACCAAACAAAATTTTGAAGAAAGAGCATTTTTTTTAGTTAGGAGTAACTTCAAGAATTTGACCTTTGAAGCTGTATATTTCCTGCGTAACTGAATTTTCAAAGACTTGTTCAAAAGTGTTTTGGAACTAAAAAAGAATTTAAAGCAGAACATTTTTTTGAACAGGAAACGCGACCAGTTCCATGCATTTGTTCCTTTGCAAAGTATTGGCAAGGAATGCGAAGTAGTTAAAACGGAAAATTTCCAAGGCTCAAGGGACAAGAGAAAGTTTGGAACTTTCTCCCTGCAAATGCTGCAATGCAGTTGAAAATACTGCTCCAGCATCCATCATTTCAGCACTCTTGATTAATTCTTCCTAATCATCAACTCGAGTACCCCCATTGATTAAAACTGATTGGAATAACACTCACTCACAAATATTACTTACATCCAACACCCCCCCCCCCACAATTTGGGGAGAGTTACTAGATTGGGTTTCAGTGCTTGCCAATTTTGAAAGAGTAAAACATTAAAACATTGCTTTACATTACAACTTTTCTTAAAAAAAAATAAATTTTTTTAATATTCAAAAACTATTTTGTCAATTGCAAATCTTTCCTATTAAGAAATCCGTTTTTGAAATTTTACTGGTCTAGAATTTTTCCCTTTGTTAGAGCTGCTTAAAACTGTCGAACAATGTTAACAGATTTTTGTAAACAATTAAACCGACTTTTAGTTACAACACAATGGGTTAAATGAGTGAAAGTGAAATTTATGTTAAAACATATGTTGAGATTCGAGAGCATTAATTTTGGAATTAAATTGTAATTAAATTGACCTGTTTAAAATTTTCGTGCAACAAATTTATGTGAAGTATTCATTAATAAAATACTATTATTTTAGGGGATTATTATTTTGTATATTTATACTGTGCTCTTTTTGCGAAAGAGCAACTTATTCCGAAAAAAAATTGGCCTATGTAAAGCGTGAACTTTACACGAAAACATAACACAAGACCCAAATCAACTTCACAAACTGTTATGCAAAAACTTTAAAGTAAAATTAGGGCCACAATTGGGACTTGGAGAGAATAGTCAGAAGCGTGTGCTTTCTAATTGCAGAAAGCATGCTGTTTATGCGTCGTAAATGACAAAAAGGAGTCGAACAGGTCTTGCGTTTTACTACTTTCAACAAAGAATTTAAACAAACAACAAAGAATTTGTAAGATCTGGTAGTCTGTAACTGACTGCTCTATTTTTAAAACAAGTCATTTGATTTCTTGAAGGCGTAATTTGAAAAGCATAGTTTCAATAAAGTTAATTCAATTTACCTTAGCTCTTTTTTAAATGAAGGTTTAAATTTGTTTCACAAGATTAAATTACCATTAGGGAAAGGAAATAATTAAATTTGAGCGAATACTAGCATAGAATTAGAGAAAGATTCAATTCAATAAAAAACGCAGCATTGTTACATTTATAAAAAAAGGCGTTATGTATTTTCAAATACCATAATTTACCAATTGGACATGTGTATATAAATTTAGCTTTCTTTCTAATAATTTATGCCATCCGAACTGGTCGTAGAAACTATACTAATTAAAGTTTGTGTGCACAAATTCAATGAAATTTTTTAAACCGGACGCTGATAAAATTGATTCTGCTTTTTTTTGGTTTTTTTTATTGAAAAAGAGAAAAAATGTAGGACACTTGCACTTCCAATGGCGACCTTCCAATTTCTTGCACTTGAAGCGTCAAGACATGTACTAAATAATTGGGCAAATAAGTGCGAGGAAACTAATATTGCTTTCGACTTTGAAAGGCCTTTTAGGATTTAAAAAGTTTTTTTTTCAAATTCTCACAAGAATTTTTTGTTTAGAAAAGAAGCATTCTTTTTTCTTCTTTTTTTTTACAGGATGAAGTTTGTCGTAAAGTGTAAACAACATTGTTCGGAATTTGTGATGAGCTAGGGTCCAAATACAACACACGTCTTTTTTAGACCAAATAAAAGTCTATTGTACCCTGCTTCCATATACTTTCACTTTCTGCTTTCACTTCCGAAGTTGCGTAGATGTTGGGGAGATCCAGATCATTTCCATCAAATTTGATTTTTAATTAATGAAGTAAAACAGGAACAATCCTGCAGATTTTGACTTTTTCCACTTTTACAACTTGCTTTGAATCGCTTTGAGGGAGATAAGCGCAAAGCGGAAGTGAAAGCGGAAGAAAAGTTGGACAGGTTTTGCAGAACAAAAACATGGCTACCTCCACCTTAACAGTTTGTAAAAATTAGATCGAATCTCCCGGCCTCAACTATTGAGCTAGGAAGGCTAAGAAAGCAACAATTAACTTTCAAGGGCCCCCTCAAATCTTCTTTGGGAAAGGCAAGGCCTCACTTTTGTTTCTCCTCATGATATCTTCAATTATGTGCTCAGACTACCAAAAGCCTGGATTGAGCCTGGAGCTCAATATTTCCACGTGTTCTAGAAATTTATAACAAAGAAATACGACATTCTCTTTTTAAAAAATATTTTCTAAATCTAAAAAAGCATAAGCACCGGTTTTATGAAGGCCTCCCAACAGATGGTGGAGCACCTCAACTCTATGACTTTCTATTTGAAATTTTGAAAACCTTTTTGTCCATTTCTTTTTTAATAAAATCATCAGTCATGCTATTTTTCGAGGCCGTAAATAAGAATATTGTCGAAAACTCTAGGCAGTTTTAATTATGAAGCTCTATCGTCATCGCCACCGTTAAGAGTTTTTTGTTTTCTAAATTAGTTTTGTCCTAAAAATAGACCTTGTTCTAAAAACAAGTTTTATTCTAGAAAATGCAGCGGGTCACTGGCTCTTGACTTGAAATGGGTTCCGAGCTTTTGAGAGGCTCGAAACGGAAGTCATAAGAAAGAGTGAGTACTTTCAACAAATTTTGGTAGTTGGAGAAAGTCACAAACTGGATTTGCAAAGTCAGGATTTATACAACTTTCACTCTATCAATTTCCGTTTGCTTGCGGAAGGGTACTAAACGCAACCCAATTTCCACTCCACTTTCACCATCTTATTTATTTTGAGAGAGCGAGAAGTTGAAGTTGTCACTTGGCATGCTCATAAGGCAACTTCTCAACTTCCCTCTTTAATTTTGGAAGACCTCTTCCAGGCCTCCATTCTCAAAAGTACATCGTTACGGCTCTGCTCCAGCAAAACCTATTACGCCTCCCGGAGCCACTACCAATAGAACCGTGGAAAAAGCATCGTGGAAAACGTGACAACCTACTAATACCGAGTGTTTGCTTTCTCTACGACTTTCACTTGTCAGCGATTCCCGGAGATAACAAGACTACTCGCACCAATAAATCAAAAATAATCGCCAATAACTGTCAAGTAGAAATTATTTGCCCTTCAATTAACCTAAATATTGTCCCATGAATCTTAACGGCTTATTTTTTTTTCCAAAAAAAAGAGCCAAAATCTTTTTCTGTTTGAAATACTATTTTTTTGAATTATTCAAACAAAATTTTTGGTTTAAAGTTAATCAAATTAACCATACTGTGATTGATAATAACGACAATTTGAACAAAAATGACAATTTAAAAAAAAATATGGTTCTCTGACAACAACAGCGAATTAGCGTCTTTTGATCCACGTACGTATCATTTGTCAACCGTAGTTGATACTCAAGTGGGCGTGTACAGGAAGATTTAAAAAAGAAAAGCAGTCTGTTATGTCGGGAAATTTGATTCATAGAATTAGTTTACAAAGAACATTAACTACAACCAGTAGTTTACAGCCATTCACAAATACTGCCAAAACGCAAATTTTCAGATATTTGTACAGTTTGTTCAATTTGAACAGCATTTGCTGTCAAAGCGGATTTAAGAACGTTATTGAATTTATGTCAATCATCCGTTATTGAAAAAGAAACAGTCGAGTCAAAAGCTGTGCGCCATTCTAAAAACATTAACACCCGAATCGCGTATTTTATAAATGACAAGTTTAGTCATTTCTATTCTTTGCAATCGGGGTATGCACAAAGTTCGTTGAATGAAATGAAGTTAACCCATCTGGATTGACTGCGGCAATTAAAACAACTTTGTTTAAAAGAAAATCTATTAAAAGTCATAAAAGGCTTCAATATTTTGTTTTGGAATGAAATAAAGTAAAAATAATATAAATAAAAGAAGAAAACATAAATATAAAAAAATTTGTTTTTCAAATTAAGCATTATTGTAAATAACAACAAGAAATCAAAGTGAAAACAACAAAACTGCGTAAATCAAACAGTAGCAAGCTAACATATTGAAATTTTTTTAATGGCGGTAAGCTATTTAGTCGTTCGTGTGTTTTGCTTATTGCACGCTTTGCAGCGATTACGCTTCTTTTAAATCTATTCTTTAAACAAATTTATTAAAGAAGAAAAGTAATTTAAATTTTAAAAATTAAGCAGAAAAACAACGAGACACTCTGTATTATGATTCATTTTCTGAAAATATTGTTTTGGGCTCTTTTCTCCACGCCAAACAATTTGTTTCTATACTTTCACCTTCATGTGTTGTCGATTGACAGCGTTTGCCCTTTGATCAAACTTTTGTAACATTTGCAAAATAATAATTGCTGTAATGTATGTGCTCAATGTAAAGCTTTCACTTCTTACAAAGTCAGCATAGGACATTAGCATTAGGAGTTTTCACTTTCCTTAATTGAGGTTTAGAAAGCACTCGGCGGCTCTTGCTCCACCAGAAAAGCCACCGTTAGTATATTGGTATAAATACCTGGCTTCAAACTCATGTAAATTGACTGTTTTTTTAATTCTTTAAATAAAAGCAATTGGCTTACAGTAAATGTAACAATTGCTATCATGGAAGATGGTGTGATGTTTTTCTAAATTTAGAAAACGAAGAAAGTTGAAAGTGAAAGCATTTTGAAAAGTAATTTGGAACTGAAGTTGGAAAATAAACAATGAATCGCTAGCAACATTTCTTTCAACGAATTTTAGTTGGCACAAGAGGAAAATGATCTTGCAATATTTAGTATTGCTTTTCAATGCCTTGTAAAATCCTAAAATATGAACATAGAGGTGCATATTTAGTTTTCTACAAAAAGAAAAAATAATTTTTACTTTTAGGACATAAGGCTATAAACTACTCTAAGCGGGCTATTTGATGTCGTTTTGAATAACTCTATAATTCCAGAGCCTTTTAAGGGAGAGAAAGCTCAAGAATGTTTGAATTTCTCTGATCTGATCTTCGTTCGTGTTTTTTTTTTCTTATTTTGCGCTTCACTTGCATTTTTATTGAAGAAATACGGCAGAGGCCAAAAGTACAAAGCGGTTTTGAGGAACGCAAATGCATTCAATTGCTTTCTTTGAATTTTATTCAAAAGCATTTCGTTTGAATTCCTTTGTGTTCAAGGCATAAAAGACAACTTGTGACACACTCAAATCGTGACATACATTTACTAAAGTCTTCCGTCAATACAAGATAGAGACCGTTAAGTACCCAGCCTAATTTTTAATCTTTTCAAATGAAGATCTTTGATAGATCAGTTAATAACGTAGTAATCTCCTTTAAATTTATAAAGTATATTTTTTAATTTTGGCATTGGCCAGCTCAGGTGTCATTCCTTGGCAGTTTTGAAGGTGGGTTTTTAAAAGTGGGTCTTTATTTAAACCACAGAAAACTTTGCCTGCTTTCAAATTATCATTTCCTTTGGTTTCAATTTGACTCATTTGTGAAAGCTTGTTTTAATTGGTGAAAGATGATGATGATTAGGTAAAAGTATGATTGGGTGAAAAGAGGAAACGCTTGCTTAAAAATGTTTGGTTTTCTGCTACCCGTTGTTTGCAAATGAAGTTTTCATTGTTTGTAACTTTTGTTCCTCATTTTCTAAAAAGGCATACAGTGGGTTCTGGATAAAGTGCCTTGTCAAAATAGAGATTTTAACGCCTCCGCTTCTGCACGCAAAGGGGATTTTTCAGCTAAAAGAGAAAATTGCTTCATCAAAACCACAACTTTTCCCAAAAGCGATTCTGTTCAAAACAAAATGTAGAATCTGGTGAGTTGATTGGGTGCTTCATAATTAATTGAAACTAAAAAGTATTCAAATAGGTTTAGCTAACCTATCGTAAACTTTAGATTTTTCAACGTTAAAGTAACGCAAAAGTCGTGTCACGTATTTGTATTGGCGTATTCTTTTCAAAAACTTCCAAAGCTGCCATAGAAATAAAAATGCGTTTGTAAACACACCATTTTTTCTGTTTACAGTTTCGTCTTCACAATAAAGGTAACGAGTGGTTGTTTTATTATTGACCTCATGTTGTCCAATCAAATGAAAACTTGAATATTTTTCTTTTTAATCTTACACAAATTGTAATTGTCGCTTACTTTCATTTGCATTTAATTACTTCTCATTATGAAATAAAATTCAAAAGAATCAGTTTTGTGTAATATTTAAATTTCAATTTGTAAGTTCACTATATAACGACGTGTATAATTAAACTATCAATACATTGCGTTTTGATTTTTTTTTTCAATTATTCCAAGTCTCCAAATCTCATTAAGTTTGCTATTAATTATTTTGTTATTATTAACAAAAACTAATATAAATCTTATGTCATAATTAGGTCAAGGAAAAATTTGAGACTATATTTTTTGAAGGTGTCATCACACGAACAAGTGAAGGAACTGATATAAGATCGACATTATGCGTTTCCTTTCTCCGCTTTAATAGTCATCGTTCCAAAAAAAAATATTGCGCTACCATCATAAGCATAAAATAGAGTGCAATTCTTCATTCCAATTTTTAAGAGATCGAGAAAAAGGAAAAGAACCAAGCGCAATTAACTTATTAGTAAAATTAATATAGTATAAATGATTAACTTGTTTAATAATAATGTTTTACTTGTCGTTTAACTCGTTTTTATTTTAAAGTTCTTATTTATACAAGTATAATCGCACACGCAACTGGTTAGTCTAAATTTTTTGATGGGATACGTCCAAAAATTCATTGCGCGGCGGATAACACTGCATCAGGTTGACAGAAATTGTGAAGAAACGCCGCGCAGTTTCGCTTAAAAAAAGTAAAAACAAAAATTTCGGATTCTTCACTGTGTTATCCAAAAATTGAGCCTCAGGAAAATTGAAGCGGACAACGTGCTGCTCCAATTTCTATAATATTCTGAGGGTTATTTTAAAGGATAAAATAGCAAGGAACAACGCACGGCCTTCCTTTATGCTTGTACGCCTTTTAGAAATTGTGCGCCATTTCTCGCCAAGCGAATTACCAGTTTTATGCCTCAAGTTGTAAAGGCGCCCTTAGGTTAACTTTATGTGCCAAAAATTACATTCGAAGTGCCTCCCCTCCCTTGATTTTTGTCCTTTTATTTAAATTCCCCTAATTCAAAAGTACCCATAAAACAAACCTTCATAAAAGCAAAAGGCCCTCAAATCCTCGGCTAATCTTCCACAACCTAAAGGGCACTTCAAACACTTAACGATAATTTAAAGAAAAATTTCAAAATTAAACTTGAAGAATTTGAAATTGAAATTTTTTAGAATTGAAATTTACTAAAGAAAGTCTAATTGTTGCAATTTGCGGAATGTAAGCTGGATTAGGAAGTTGTGTTAAAAGTTAATTTTTGGTATCAGTAACTTTTAATTTAAACTATTTCTCGCACTTTCTACGGTGAATTTTTGTAATAAACGGATTTTTAGCTTTCACCCTTCATCTCTACGCCATAAATGCTTTCTCCCTCACTTTCTTCGAGGCGATAAATTCTTTTTAAATGAAAATTTGAAGTTGCCTTTTGCTTGGAAAAGCAAGGCACTCCCCGCCACTACTGCACTTGAAATAAGGCTCAAGCTTCAAAAACATTCTAAAACTAAATCTGCATTAGGTGAGGAGTCGTGCACCGCCTCAGATTTAGCACTTACATTTTCAGCGTGGAAGCACCACGTGACGCCTTACCATAGCACCACTTCAGGCCGATAGGGCCTCTTACAGCGTCCTCTATTACTTTCTCAATAAAATTGCTTTAATCTTAGCTTTAATCTTCAATATTGGTGGAAATACCAGAGAAAGTTCAACTTTCAAATGAAACCGCTGCTATATTCACTTTTTTTAATGGGCGTGAAACTTCTAAAAGGAAAAATGTTTACATTTGAAGTTTGGATTTACAATTTACGAATAATTAGTGGTGTTCAAAATGCGTTGCTTCAAATATTCTTAATTTTATTTCTAACCAGAATAAAATGGGACTATCGACTTGAACTATATACTATAACTATGTGGTATTGTGTAAAACATTAACTTTCTATATTAATTAACAAAAACTAATTTTAAACAAAGCAATTTCTTAGTTACTCCGATATTTTGTTTTCTTTGCCGCGGAGAAATTTGAAGTATATTTTATACCATTTTATGTGCCCTACTTTTTGTGCTCGGCGCTTGAAAAACAAAACGGCTCTTTTTTTCAATTTTCAAAAGTCCTCCTCTATGGGAAAGTGAAGGATTTTTGAAATAAAACCAATTCTTTGACACAAGCCTGTGTCAAATCGTTGCAATTGTAATAAACGCTTAATTTCGCTTATTGTATCAAACATACTCGTTCAATAACTTACAATTCAATTTATATATAAAATCATTAACTCAAATTTTTATAATACAAATGAAAGTTAGTGTAGGTTTGTAATATTTGAAAGTTTGAATTTGACAGAAACAAAATTCAGGAAAAAATTTTTTTAGGAGAAAGTTATTTTCTTTGAAGTCCAGCACTAGACAGGAAAACTAACTTTCCTGACAGAACTGTCAAGAAATTTTTTAAGAGAAATTTCAGATCATTCAAATCAAATTCTTAAAACATGAAATATTTTAGTATTGCTTAGTGCCTTAGTGTTTTTTTAGCAATTAGGACCTAACCTTGTAGTGCAAGAAATAATTGCTAAAATATATAAGATCTTAACGCAAATCCATGTGAATGAAGAAAAAAAGTATATAGAATGAAAAAACAAGAAAATTTAGAATGATTTGAGAAACTTGGAAAAGAAAATTTGTAGAAACGAACCTAATTAACAATTTAACAAAAATAATTATCTTATTAATAATTATTAAGTTAAACTCTCAGTTCTTGTCACATAACACAACAAGTTGAATCAAATATCTGCCAATTGTTGATTTTTCCATGGGACGTGCTTACAAATTAATTACGCAGCGTAAAATGTGTGCGTCTGCTAAAAAAATGCGCAACCCTTTTTCTTTAATTTGCTTTCAAAATTTACAAATCACGGAAAATTCTGAACGGATTGTTTAC
>JAQFYP010000674.1:0-20677 GCA_034694865.1 Bilobella braunerae | reverse complement strand
GCTCAAAATTTTTGAGGGACCAAAATTTTCATGTAGGGTGGGTGGAAAAAAGGGGTTTTTTCTCATATCGGTTTAACCCAGAGATTCATACGAGTAACCACCCCCCTACACCCTACTATGACCAATAATAGGTTCCAATGACTACGCTGGTACTAACTAAAAGTGTTATATCTAATGCGCATGCAATTTATAGCAGACTTCCGCTGACACCATTTTTCAAAAATACAATTTTAAGAATTTCAATTTTCCAAATCTTCATTTCACAATCTTTTAAGAATGGCTGATTTTTTAAGAAAATTTTATCAGATTTTGAAGCGATTTTGAACTCACAGCTATTGTTGTGCCCCCAACTGCAGCATTATCTACTAGTAGTCACTGGAACTCATTATTGTGCAAAAAAGATTGTTTAACGAATAACTCCTTCCTGAAAATGACTCGTGTCAGCTTAACTCATTTTAATGCTACACGAAACTTAAGTTTATGATATCGCATTTCCTGTCCAAAAAATTTCTTTCTCCGTTGTCAAAATTGGTGCGTTGAGCCTTGACAATTAGCTTTCTCCAAGGAATGAGAGAAAGTTTAAAAACTCCTCTTCTCAGTAAAAGAAAGCGCGAGTATTTGTGTGGAGTGGAGGAAGTGGGTTTGGATGTTTTAAATTCAGCGGACTTTGCAGGGCTGGATTAGGCGCTGGCGAAAGTCCCTTTCGTTTCCTTCTGGCGCTGGAATTATGAGGGAAGAAATAATGAAAATTGACTTGAAAGGGAATTTCTTCGAAGGGGAGCTGTATAATATGGAAATATATGAGAGGTCTCTTACAGAGGGAAATCTTGGGATTAACTAATGTGTCGCTTCCAACTTAGACAAATTAGAAATTTACAGCCTCGACCTCACTCCAATTTTCAAATTTTGTAAAGGCTCCAACGCCAGATACAAATAAAATTTCACCGTATTTCAAAATTCCTACTATCACTTTCAAAATCTCTAGAATAGTGAATACCGACGCTGGCGTATCTTAGCTACTGTCGCATCATCAATTTCCTCTATCATATTAATATCTCGAGAATTTCTTGATTTTGGTTTTTTTTTATAACCGAAATTCATTTACAACATAAAAAAATAGTCATCTTGGCGTTCTAATTGGGCAAAACTTTGCTACAACAGCTACCGTGCGGTCATCTGCTAACTTTAGAAAGAAATTTCATGAAATTCCATCCTTTCCCACCCTCTACTATCTAATTGCTACTATACAAAATAATCGAGAGAGTGGGGAATTGTTACAATCAAAATCAGAATGTTAGCAGATGACCACACGGTAGGAGATGCTTCCGACGGAAGTTAACTTTTTGTGCAAGTATTTGTGCTAGACTGGATTCCAATTGTGTCACATTTCAACTTAACACGGAAACAGTAAAAAAAATGTTCAGTAAAAAATGTAATAAAGATACTAGAAGAAGAGGTAAGTAAAACCGTAAAAAAAAATGAAACGAAAACGATATTTGTCCATTTTTCTAGTAATTGAATCTCCTAGTTTGCAAATATTTTCGCCAATTTTTACAAGCATTTAGCAAAGTTACGAAAAGAGAAACTTACAATGAGTTCGTGGTGAAAGTGGCTCGAGAAATTACAACTTACAAAAATTCCGCACTTACAAGATTTGAACTGGGTGGAATTTGAAGGGTCAAGGTCAAATAAAGGTCAAATAGGGGTGCGTCTTTTTGGGATACAATATTTCACAAACGAGCCCCAAAGTACACGGCTCAACGATCAAACTCACTTAAAAACACAAAATGAATGTCTAAACTCTAAACTAAACTCAATAAACTCAAACTTTGATCAAAAATATTTTTACAACAGAGTTTTGCATTTTAAAGTTTGGATTCCCTTGAGCTTCCAGCGACATACAACTTCACTAATTCCTCCGGAGTCGAATTCTTCCAAAAAAAAAATCTATTGGAAAAATCTTTAGATTTTACCATTTTTCTTTTCAAATCATCCGTACTCTCTGTTGAAATTTTATTATTATTTTCGATTATTCTGTTATCCGATTAATTATTATCATGTTATTCTAATTATTACGTTACTATTCCTATTATCAGTTCCATTTTTACTTCTCTTATCATTTGAGTGCTAATCCAGAATACCGTTTGCTCTTAATTTCTCTAATTAATTGTGAATTAAGTTATTTAAAAAAAGTTAAAATCAAAGACTAATTTATGAAAAAGGACTACAAAATCTTAATTCCTCTAAATTGCCTACATAGTGGGTCCTCCAAAAGGTTCATTTTTGGGCTTCAGATGCTGCTGACTCCCGGACGGATCTCACTTGCTCACATTTACCAATCAGTAGTTCCTCCATGACCCTTCTACTGGCACTTTTAGCGAAAAATGAGGCATTTGACCCCATCGAGCCACCTTGCCCCGCCTCCTTGTTCAGGCACTCAAACAAGGCTCGAACAAGAACGCACCCGGAAATTTGTACTTGCTCATCACTTTCATCCATCCAAGCCCAAATCTGTTTAAAAAACAACAACAACAAACCCAATTTAGAAATTAGAATTCGATGTATTTAGTAAAAAGCACAATTTGATTTTGCAAATTGCAATCCTTACCTGCACAATGTCACATTCTAGAGCAGGCACGACGGAGGGCAGGAGTGAAACCAGGACTTGATGGACAGAGACTTTGAGTTGCGCAGAGTCGTAGCGCTGCGTCGCTCTCTGCGTAGCACTCAAAACTGGACTCAAATACTTTGCAGACACCGCTCCAAGGCTTCCGATCCTTTTGCACAGAGCCTCGACCCGCTTCAAGCGGTACTGAAGATCGGCCTCACTCATGCTGCCAGCATTGAGAGCCGACGGGGCATACTGAGAAAGTACTTGGAGTATTGCATCGTGCTTCTCAAGGGCCAGTGCAACGAGAGCCTTGATGCAATGGCTGTACACGTACTCATCGCTCCTTAAGACCTCCAGCAACCGCTTCAAAATAACTTCCAAATGAGTATCGACGCCTAATGAAATTAAACACATATGATTAGGCTTAGGCTACGAATTAGCATATTGAGCCGATTTACGATTTTTGAAACAACGAATCTAAACCCCTCTCCTCAATGAGCTTTTTCATTTGCATGAGTCCCATTCCCACGGTGCTGGGAACGGCGGAATTGAGGAGGGCAAATAAGCCCTGTTCCACGGTGCAGGTCGAACCGTGGAATCCCTTCTCACGGGGCGTAGTTGTATCCGGACTCTTTTTGTAGTTGTCTCGTCCCTTCGTCTGTATGAAAACGAGCAGTTCTCTTGCCTTTGCTCGGATGCCCGTCTGTGTCAGCAGTGTGTTCCAGAGAGGCAACAGTGCTCAGGAATGGCACGCGCTGGTTCAGATTTGCCCAACCCTGGAACGACTCCTTGAGAAGAGCCTCAGATGTTTTGGATTGCCTTTTCCTTGGCGTCACTTCATCCTCGTAGGTACTTTCACATAGAAGCTCGATGATTTCCAGCGTCTGAACAAGCGTCACGGAGAATGGGAACTCGGACGCTGCTATCCGACTACTGTTTGCAGCGATCCAATTGGAGAGATCCGTTTCCAGTTTTTTGGTGACGAACGTGAGGGAGGTGAAAGCAGTTTCACCTTGCTCGATTCCTTTGAGTAGTTGCTCAAAACTGCTTTCAGTCGATCCTATTTCACCCAGCATCACCATGGCAACGAAGGCCTGAATCGGAAAATCCAGACAAAATGACAATGATAATAATGATAATAAAATAATGAGGACAAAATAATAGTAATAAAAATATATAACAAAAACTTTCTAATTTTAAAAATTACTTGAGCAGACGGATAGTGAGATAAGGCCAACGTTGAATCTTCAGTATTTTGAAGGTAGCGCAATTCTGAGCCAGGAGTGGTTGCATTTTCAAGGCTCCGCCCCTCAAATTGTAGCAGTTGAGCGAACAGGAACTTGACCAGTTTTTCCTCTAAATCGCTTGAGAGTAACTGGAAAATGTGCTTGGAAGTTGACACTACTATTTCTTTGACTTTGAGCTGCGTGGCTGGTGTAAGCTTAATGCTGTCAAGTATTTCCTCTCCCTCTTCAAATCTGGACTTAAGCTCCACCCCCAAAGGACTCATTTTGTGACTTCCAATTACAAGACTTATCACAAATTCAGCCAGTTTCCGTTTTCGAAAATCGCTGGAAAACGGCGACTTGACCCGTATTCTACTGAACGAGCAGGGAGACCATAGAAGTGAGTCTCAATGACGCTGATTCGACTGTTAGCTGGTCTTTCTCCAGCGAATAGATTTGGTTGACACTGGAATGAAGCCTTGGAGGGTCTCGTCCAGGGGCTTGAACACCGCTGGGCAGCAGACTAATATAGGCAGAAGCCTATACTATATACATTTAACTTATCTACGCCCGATTCCTCCTCTAATCATCTGTAAGAGTAACACTTAAATAAATTAAATAGATATTTTAGTATCCTAATAAGATAAACAGAAACAGTTGTTATAAATATATGGTATATCAATTCCATTTCTGATCACTTTCAAAAATTAACGCCAAACATGCAGTTCTTTTACTCAATGGTAAAATTATTTAAGTTCAAAGTTTCCCAATTTTTATAAGTTACTCATCTTTCTAAAGCAACACTCTTCACTTTTTCCTCGTTAAGCTGTAAGACTTTGTCTAATATTTAACCTTTAAAATTTCGGATTTAGTTGATTTAGTTAGATTTAGATTTCGAATTAGTTGATTCAATTAATTAGTCGTTTATTCCAGCCTTTCCTATAAAAACTCATTTTGTATCATCCGCAAAATGCATGGTATTTTTTGTAAGCATCATCATGTTCAGGCATTACACATTTTAATTCTAGTAGATGAAGTGAAATTATTAATGTATCATATTTTCATACTTTCGTTTATCTTCGGTGCAAATTCATGAACTATGTATATTTATAGAAGACTAGCTGCACCGTGCCGTTTCGGGGCAATCACTTGCTAGCAGATTTTTCGCAGTAACACTTGCCCCGCTGTACCGGTGCTAAAAACTTCGTTGCCAAACGCCGCTGCCAAGTCCTATATATGCCACACCCAAGAAGAAGTATTTGCAAAAACAGACACTTTTTTTTGCAGTAGAGGTTAAACAATAATAAAACTATGGGCATTTTGACATTTGACCTTTGACAACTGGCAAACCGGAAGTAAATTTTTAGCAAAATAAATCAATTTTTTTTACAAAATCAATGTTCTTGTAATCTTTTTACTTGACTGTTTTATATTCTTTAAACCCTTTTTTAATAACTTGTATCGTAGTTAAGGATTGATACTAAATTTCGCAATTTATAACCCTTGCTCCTAAAACATTCATAATTTGCGAGAATAATATCAATTTGGAAATTTGCCCTCTTTTGTTTTTGTATGAAATGTCTGGGAAGACTAGGCAAGGCCTTCCTTGCCTCAGCCTTAATGAAATGAAAAGACACCTTGCGGTGCGAGACGATGACCTTTTGAGGGTAATTTAACGCTTCAACTGAAGGTTTATTGACCCGAAAAACCTAAATGCCACTAAAAAGGGCTTAACTACGGCTAAGGGCCACATCGGGCTTAAGCTTTATAATAGAGGCCTGAAGGGCCCTAACAATACTTAACAAACGCTAAAGGGCTCATGGCCCGACAAAAACGCAGATCCTTAAATAAAGGTCCTTTTCAGGACCTACACCTTTCCAGGCGCGGTGCACATTCCTGGCACGATGGCCTTTCCAGGACTGAAGGGACAATTGGGCACTTGACTGCTGGCCTGTGGACAAGGAGGTGACGATGTTTAGTGACTCGGCAGGTCATATGGCCAAGAGGAGAGCCAGATTTCTTCTGCGCCTCTCTCGCTTCTCTCCGCTCCTTGTGCACGAGGCTTACTCCGCCCACATACACCTATGATCACTCGCCCTATACTAATATTGTCACGTACTCTTGTGACGTGTCGGCGGGGGGTACTCAAGGGCAATGACGGGGTCGACGAAACGAGGGACAAGGTCACGACTGTGACGAAATGTGCAAATAACCTTTTATTTGCAACAATAAACAAAGATGACAAAATGACTTGGACAAAAGGTCAATCACCAAGACTAACTACTAATCGTCGAACAGACTCAGGCAAAGGCAAAGGCCAAACGTCGAATGAGCCCTGATCAACTGTGCGTCACTCTTATTTATAAGAGTGACTCCAAGGGCAAAACCAATGACCTACAACTAACTACACAACAGATAAGGAGTCGACATAACCAGACACATGTCTGCATAAGATGTGCTACTAACTAGAATAACCTACTAATGTCGCGTCCAAGGGGTCGATGACTTCTTGGGCGTGACAATATTTACTAATTAACTAATTAACCTTAATTAACAACAAAGGGAGGATCAAATACTAACATGTCTTAAGCTAAGCTTATCTAAAAGACGCCACTTAAGACGTTTCGTGCCTTCAGCATTAAGGATATCTCTATTTAGGTTTCTTATGTGAGAAATAGGCAAAATAAACCACAAACTTTGCGTTAGTTTTTTCTGAAAAGTCATAGCTAAGTATTATATTACTGTTGGTGTTTTGGAGTTTTACGTTTACATTTACGGCAAAATACCAATTTTTTTACTGATTGATTTTACGTTCAATTGACTTAAAACTAGGTACTTTACTTTGCTTATCATTATTAGTCTCATTCAGTCCATTTTGAAAAAAAAACTATTTTCAATGTTGGCTTTCATGGAGTCCATAACTTGCTCACGTTAACTTTGATTTATCTTAATCGGAAATGATTTCCCAAAATTCTCATTTCTGCCAATTAACGTCATCAGCTCCAATTATTTACGTCACACCAATATTGATCAGTTTTTCCTCCTTGGTGGTCACGCACCTCGCCACGCTATCATAATTAGTCATTTCGCCTGCGCTAAGCAAAGAAGCATAATCTTCTCCCACAATAACTTCTCCCTTCCTCAAGTCCAGTTTAAACCATTTTATGCAGACAGCGTTCAGTAAACTCCTTTGTCAAAATTATCACTTTTCAAGAATTTTGGTTAAACTAATTTTTAAAATTTTAGTTTTCTAAATCATTGTGAATTTCTATGTTTCCAAAATACTTTACTCAAAAATATTGTGTTCTACTTTATTCAAACGTTTTAAGAGAATTGTTCAGTCATTCCACTACGGGAACCTTCTGCCCAATTAACGACGACCCTCCACCTTGTTGTATATTTTGGAAAAAGGTATACTTCAATGTGAAGTTAGGAAAATATTCCAATTTCTAAAAGTATAAGGTTTTACCATGGTTAAGGGCGAGACTTTGTATTCTCACGTTAGAATCTTCCCCTAGTGAAGTGAACCCGATGCAGCGAATCCAGCTAACCAGATATAGCTTTCAATTGATTCACTGTTGCCTTTTATACTGGGTCAATTCGGGTCAGGTTGAACTACACTACGTCCCTCGACTCTCCACTCTATTGTGAAGTGTACGGGGTGTATTTTGGCATGCTTGTGCAATGCAGTTGGGCATGTTAGTAGAGTGCTAAGGACAATTTTGCATTAAGGCATATTGGCATGAAGTTTGGAATGTGCAAAACGGTACAATTGCTTCAAAAAATTATTCTCACTTTATTTTGCTACTTCAAAGTTTTGAGTTTTGCAAATTTTTCAAAGCGCAACGCTAGACACTACTTTAAGAGCTCAAAAAACTCTTTGCACACTATTATTGGTCTAACTAAGTGTTTATTAATTTGACCTCCGGCGGGGTGACCTGGGATCTGACCTAACAATTGCCTACCGAGCAACTCACCGATGCTCACCCGTAGGCTAAAGCCTCCTATAAAGGCTATTGAAGCGCTGAATCGCTGCTCGTCTCTCTATCGCTGCTAAATAAAGCGATGACTGCAGACACACGTCTGTATTGTAAGATTTATTCAGAGAGACTCCCGGCTATCTTTCACATGTCTTTCCTCTATCCTATGGGGTTGGACTAAAAGTCCTCTGGGGTAGGGGAGCTTAACCTGGTGTGTAGAGTTGGGCCTGCTTCAGACCTATCCGACGAAATGATTGGCAATCAATAAAAAAATCTGTTTTCAAAAACGTTCCATACTTTTTTACCCTTTTCCTTGTTGCACGTTTCAGATAGAAGAACAGAATACCAGATGCGTCGTTTAGATAATCAGGGGAATTGTGATATTTGTTTGAATGTAAACCTTAACCAGCAATCAAGCACCGCTCCGCTGAGTACCTAGTGATTATAAAATACATCGGCGGATGGTCAATATATCATGAAGGGAATATATACAGTGAGAATAATTAACCCCCGTTAAAACTTTCGGAAGACTTGAGTGGGAAGAAAAATTCAAAACCCGTTCACCATGCACAACAACTCATTTTCCCACAAAATTAACGGTCAACTCTTTTACGGAGGGGCAACATTCTGACTTTACAAGTAAATTTTTGCAACATGTAAATCCATATACAATTGTAAGTTCATAATACAATTTACAGAAGTAATGTATTTAATGGTTGTTTGTAGAATTGACATTGGTCTATTCTAATTAATTGTAATTTACCGCGTCATCTAGTGGCGGTTTTGTCAACCCTATTTCCAAAAATCTAAACTTTCGACACAAAACGTTTTGTGCAAAAATCCTTCCTTTATCTTAATTTTTCTGTCGTTTTACCTTGAGTTAGGTGCTAACTTCCGTACCGTGAACATCTCTTTCTAGCCCTAACTCACCCACTTTCTAAATCCTGTTTTGATTTCCATTGGAAATCTGTTCAATTTCCTAATTAATTAGTGAATAAAAGGGTTTAAACACCCCAAAAATCGGATCCAGCGAGTTTTCCAGCGATTTCGATTTTCTACCTCCAAAATCATCCATTTTTTAGATTTATCATTGCGAGAAATCGTACAATGGTCATCATAGCTCAATTCAGTTACCTTCATTTGAATAAGGAACTGTTACATACCTGTTAAAACATTTTGATTTAAATGCAGGTTATTTATCTAAAAAGAGCTTGGAATTGAAAACGCAGGCATTAAAATTCAAATGGATTCTTCTGAGGCTATTCCCATCTCAGTACTAGCTTTCTTTGCTCTGAAACCTAATAAACATATCAATAATTATCATTCTACGTATCAGATGTAAATCATGATAGGAATCCTTAGTCACTTTCATGAACAAACTACCAGGTTTAAATTCTTACGCACGCACAGGGATGGTATGGGCGATTACTATGGCTAATCAGTCGGGTTCGTGTAGCCGTTCAAACTCGCTCACCTTGGTTTGGCAAGGTATAGAAAATAGCACCTGCAGCAATGTGTGACGTATGGCGATAACGCCAAACAGTGACGCAGAGCATAAGAGCAAGTTGTTGAGGTCTCGGGAGCAAGAGGCCCGGGCCAGCGCAGTGGATAACACTGCCAACCTTACCTTTTGCTCTGCTCGTCACAAGTGGTGGAAGAGCGGGTTCGAGCGCTACCTTCGCCGTCTTCATACGGCAAGGTCCTCTGCCATGCAAGTTGCTTTTTCGTAAGCAAAGGCAGAATAGATAAGAGACGCAAAAGACACAAAAAGACCCTAATTACCCTAATCCGACCTTCCAGAGCCCACTGATAAGGTGCTCTGCCTGAGTTGAGATAGGGCAGTTTGCATGCCATGCAATAGCGTGGAGGAGTCCTAGGGGCTAGGACTCTAGTAAGGGGGGACCTGTGGCGATAACGCCAAACAGTGACGCAGAACATAAGAGCAAGTTGTTGAGGTCTCTGGAGCAAGAGGCTCTGGCCAGCGCAGTGGATAACACTGCCAACCTTACCTTTTGCTCTGCTCGTCACAGACGTTTTCTTTGGATTTATGGCAAAAACATCGATTTAGTTAAAGGTTTCAAAGCCATTTTTTTTTCTCAAATTGGCCCTACACTGTTCAATTTTATAATTAGCCCTAGCGTGTTTGAGCAGTACAGTTTCAATTTGTTTGAAAATTGGCACAAATAATATTTGCGAAAAAGGACTTTTTAATCACACCTAACATAAATGGACTGCTCAAAATTTTGTAAGTATCTAATGGAATTTCGCCGCGGTTCTTCAAGTTTTACGTTCCTTTTGTACAATTTTCAAGATTGCATTTCAATTGATTCTATTAAGTTGAAATAGATACCAAGCTTTTGGACTTTTGTACTTGTTACGAATGCTAAACTTATTCTTAAAATTACTCTAAAATCCTAGTTAGCCAATTTCTAAACTCCTAGTTCTAAATTTCTAGTACTTCTAAATTTAAATCTATTTCTTAAGACTAATTTCAATAAACTTAAAAAGAGCGTCAAGTTCATTGGCTAGCCGTCAACATCCTCTATACATTCTCCTATCTCCTTGCAAGTCTCTGTTTCTTAAAAAAAATCCCACATTTTCTTATGTCCAAGATATCCTCCTTTATACTAACATAATCAAACTGGCTTCGAAGCGAAGCACTCCTAAGTTACTAACGTCCCAATTTCATGTTAAAAATTACTTTTGATAGTTTAACCGCTTACTTTAATTTAACTTTAAAGTTAACACAAAACTAAAGGCTTTTAGTTAAAGCAAAGTTTCCATTTCCTAAACAAGTAAGAGCTATCCTCTTAGTTTTAATTCGTTAGCGGCTTTCTACGTGGTAGCAGGTCAATACCGAGAAAACAAGAACCGAGAATGCAAAAACCGAGAAAGTCATAACCGAGAAAACGAAAACCGAGAACGACAAAAACCGAGAAAACAAAAACCGAGAACGACAAAAACCGAGAACTTGCTAAATAAAGATGTAAAGTTAAATGGGTTCAGTTTTCAACATTTTTTTGATACTTTCAGGTTAGGTGTTGGTTTTTCAACAGGGTCTTGTGTAAATATGCTGGAAAACGTAACCTGTTAACGATTTTCACTCGGTTATAAAGTTTTAAATATTTGAGTTCTCGGTTTTTGTTTTCTCGATTTTTGTTGTTCTCGGTTTTTGTTTTATCGGTTATGATTTTTTCGGTTTTTGCGTTCTCGGGTTTTGTTTTCTCGGTATTGAGATGGATTAACCTTGCTACGTTCTTCATTCAAGGGACAGTCCCTTTCCATGTGCTTTATCTATTTCAGCGAGTGATCTTTTTTTTTTTCATCGGACGAGTAGTGGGATTCAACGCTTCATTCCAGTGGGCGTTCCATTTTCTCCAGCATTCGGAGTAGTGGGATTAGCGCTTCACGCATTCCTAACAAGGAACTGAGCCCTAAAATCCTAGATTCCAGCATCTCCTCTCCTTTGAAACTGGATTCCTCCGCCAAGGTCAAAAGGTCAGGTCATGCCCTATTCCAGCCTTACTCCAGTATTGGTGTACTCCAATCCATTCCCAAGTGTTGTTGGGCTTAAAAAATTCCCTAATTCACCTCAAAATGTGCAAAGTGAGTAGTGTGCAAAGTGGTGCTTTAGCCACAAAAGTTTGCACAAACCTCGGAGCCTCCTAAACGGTAGAACCGACTCAATTTGTATTTGTTCTGTCCATTTCACCTTTCTGTTTGTATAGAACCATGGCCAAATCCAAAATTAAAATTTTCCAATTAACTTTAATTTTGAGCACAAATTACTACTGTACTTTCTACTACACCTAGATTAAGATTTTTTATGTAATTTAACATTTCCATTTCAAAATTAACTTAAATTTGTTCCAAATTTAGTTAATGTTTAGTAATTGGTCTTATAACGGATTGCTTTCCTAATTCAAGTAAAAATCTTAAAGTAAATTTTCATTTTGCCGTTTCCGTTTTTTTTTGGCACACGACGTCTTTCAAGTACTTTAACCGAAGTAATCAAATTTTTGTCAAATCATAATCAAACTTGTAGCGATTATTAATCAAATTTTCGCATTTTAATAGCATTTGGACTTTTTTGTACTTTTACTAACTTTTTTACTTGTACCGTATTTTAATCAATTGTCTGTCAACTTTTATTTAGTTTTTGGACTGTAACTGAACTTTTAATGAAGTTTCAGTTCTGTTTCAATCGTAATCTAACCGGTATTCAAGCTTGTAACTAACTGTTGGGTTTATAATGTAATTTTTCCAAACGGTTGGACTTGTAATTTACTTGGAAGGTTCAGACTTTGTCCGGGGCTTAACCAATCTTGTGCATTTGTATTAAACTTTTTAAATCGTACAGTGCTTTGAATTTGTGGACTTTTTCCTGATTTTCAATTTTAGTTTTGAACTTTTACATCACTACTTATTCTTATTTTATTCTTTACCAACATGTAAAAAAGCTCGATAGCATATTTCCATGGCATGACGACAAAAAATGTGTAATACTAGTAATTACCAGAAAAAACAATCACGGTATTTTGGGTCATTTAGGGGTCGGTGGTCGAAATTAGGGAGAAAGGTGACCCAGTGACTCGTTTGCTTCTAATTAATGTAATTTTTTGATTGGAAGTGTAAATAAACCGTTGCAAACGCACGTAACGTAAGTCGCGTGTTGAACAAATGCAAATAAACTTCACAAATTAGAACATGACATCAGCGATTTTTCGGTTTTTGGGGTCAGTTAGGTAGTTGTTGCGCTGCGGGAAAGGGGACAGTGGTCACCTGGGTTCTCGGTGTCATCTTCGTCTTTCGTTTGAAGCAAAGCTAGAAAACTAGGAATTAACCTAAAAATCGGGATTTTCCGTTTTGGGGTCATTCTGGGGTCATGGGGTTGAGGGGGACAGGGTCAGGGGTGAAATAGGTCTTAGAGAGCATTATAGCAATTTGATTGATGCAAACAAAATTTAAAAAAAAATCCGATATTTTAGAATTCTACTTTTTTCGGACTTTTTCCTTTGGTTCTAAACAAAAACCTTTTCCCAGTTACTCCAAACAAGTTGGATCCAACTCCAAAATTTATATCTTTTCAATTGTTTAAAACAAAACTTTTCAAAACAAAAATGTTAGAAATACACCAAATGGGTTTAATTTTACTCCAACTTTTCCCTATAAATACTGTGATCCTACGTAGTCTTAAGTCAGTCTAATAAACTCTTTCAAATAATCAGGAACTCTGCCTATTTCTACAGCGCCTTTCTTTCTACCAGTTACGCTGCTGGTAGAATTTTTAGTGCAATAACGTTAAGGTCAAAGGTCAATATCCTTTTTGGCCTAACTGGCCCATCCAGTCTCCACAGTCCACACATAAAAAACATCCCTCTTTTCTCAATTCAGTGGTGCTTTCAGCAACCACTCAACTTTCAGGTTGAACAATCTTGGAGGTGGCGGCAGACTTCTTCACCTTATGACAGAGATTTCAGTGAACAATTTTGCTTGTCTTTTTTCAAAAATTCCTGACTAAAACCTTTGGCCAATTTTATTACTCTGTCGGCTGTAGTAACTACATTTAATATGACGACTTATGAAAGCGATTTCAGTTTCAAGTTTTCAGGATTGCCATTTTAATTGTTGTTTACCGTAAATGTTCATTTAAACGCCCTGCGCGTTTATTAGAGACTGCGCGTGTATAGGTAAATACGATAATTCTTCTGTTTTGTTCTAGAGTGGGCTTGTTTGCCTAGTCTTCCTAGAGGTGTTGTACCCTGCCGATTTATACAAATAACCCCCAACTGCATGTAAAAGTATACTTCCAGAGTTAATTGTAGCTAATTGGTAATGACAATTAGCTAATTAGCTTTAATACCGTCTGTAGCAAATGTTAATATATGTTAGCTGCAGCATTCTTAAACATCTCAAATTCAAGCTATACCAAAGATACAATTTTCAAAACTTGTGATAACTTAATAATTACAATTAACTAATTGGTATCAAATCTCAAAATGAAAATGAAACAATTTCTGCAGTTAATGGTCTTAGAAAAAAAAATGTCAAACAAATTGAAAAAAAATGTGGATGCGGTAGGGTTCGAACTCGAGATGTTTAAGATTTAATAGAATGTATTCACCGAATGCCTACACGGTTTAATTGGCAAAAGTGTCAAAAATGCATCCTTTTCTTATAATATTAATTTATACGTGAGTTGGATGGAAAACAATGTTTTGTGTTATTTAACCTTTTTATAAAATTTTAGAGTCTCAATTTGGTTTCAAATTTACAGAACTTAATTATTGCCTTCGTTTAATTCCAATTTGATGTTTCATTTTATGCAAAATGTTAAAACAATGATTTAAAAACAGAATTATACCAGAACAGAAAATTAAAATTATGATTTTGAATCAATTATGAGAATAGGCTTTCAGTCTAGAAATTTTCTTGTAGATCTTCCTAGGGCGTTTGGTACTGCATTCATCTTGTTCAAGATGAGTTTTCAGATAGCTTTTTCATATTGGAAAACTCTTCCGCACTTTGCACTTAATTTCTTCAGTGTATATTTTGCCATGTCTTGTTAGCGTTTGCTTATGCCGGTAAGACTCTCCTAAAATTATAAAAAGTGAAGTTTTGAAAACTTGATTTCGAAAAAATCGAAAAAATATTTTTTGGGTCCCCCTAAATTGCTGAAACTGCGGGAAATGCAAGGGGGTGGGTGAAGTAACTATTTTCATACGGAATGTTTAGAAAAACCTCAAATTAGGGGCACACAATTCCTCTTACAAAGTTACTTACCACACTCATCACAAACGATATTTTTTCGGCAAATCGTAAAATTTTCGTTGATAATAACGTGCTGAGTTTTGCTCCTTTTCGACCCTCTCTAATTTTCGGCTACGTTTCTTTTGTTCACCTGACGGGCTTTTAGTTTAGCCATCTTTAAAATAAACGTCTTTCAATGATGTTGAAAATTACGCAACGAAAAACAAATTGCAAATAATTAAAGAGTTACCGAAGTGTTCCACGACAACCGCTTCCACCTGTTGCCGTTCGCCTGCAACAGGCTCATTTGCCTGTGGCGCCACCTGAAAAACCATTTAGAAGGTTTAGCGTTAAAAATAGTTTGTAAAAACAACTTAAAAAGCACTTAAATAAAAAAAATCCCTGCTTCTGATAAAATGCAAAAATTTTGCGTAAAATGTGTTTTAATGTTTGTTTAAATGTCGTCAGATTTGTAATATGAAATGTCGCAATGCTTTGATTTGCGATTGGAAGACTTTGCATGCGTGCATGCGTTATCTTAGTTCAAGTGCTTGCGCACTTCGAGACTTGCACATCAAAACTTGAAATGTTTTTCAAAGCTTCATTGAAACTCAGCCGCATGTGCTATAGATAGGCGGTTAAAGAAAATTTTATCTAAGGAATTGGTCTTCCTAATTGTATCATTGCAAAAGTCATTCCTCGAAAACAAAAATGGAGCACAGTGTGTTGCGTAGAAGCGCTCCTTTGCTATAAAAAAAGTTAAAATGTTTGACTGCCAAGCAAGCCCATTCTAGGACAGGAAAGCAAAGATATCAAAACTAATTTGTCTGTCGCAGGAAGGCTTGTTTGGCTTTACCTTAATACTGGTGCTGATAACATGCACACAACAACACCACAATCTTGATCAGGATAAATTGTACAAATCTGATAACAATGGTGACTTACATTATTAGAGTACACCGGTGGGAATTGTTTGGCTTCTCCTCGATCGATTTCAGAAATTTTCAATTGAATAAAGCCTTGACCGTCCCAACTCGAAGTACCATGCAGCGATCGTACAGCCTTCTGCTCATGTTCCAATTTATGGAAGCTGACAAATGCCGAGAAAAGACCGTTTCTTAAAAACGTCACCACAGTGTCCAATGGCCCGAACGTCTCTTACAACGTGAACGTGTCCAAATGTCTCTTACAATAACTCCCCAGTCAGCACGCACTTCCCCGCTGCAACGACCACCGTTCTACTGTGCTTCTAAACCAATAAAAACAAACATTGTTTTTATAAAACAAAGAGGATGCCCATCTCTACAAAGGATATGAAGAGCAATTGAGTTTTTGTGAGACCCCGCCCTCTACCCCGCCCCTTTGACAAACTCCTCCCATTTTTAGCCACTGAAACTAACTTACGATTTGATCAAGCACAACTCCATTTTCATAAGCACTCATAATTTGTTCAGCAGCTCGCTTGTCCAAGAATTCAAACCGATTTATGATAAGTGATAACTAAAATGATAAGAAAAGGTCAAATCAAGTTGCGCATGTGCATGTTCATTGAAACTTGCTTTCGAGTCGGTCATTACTTGGTAGCAGGTCATTTGGTCCAAACAATTTGGTCCAAAACAATTTGATCCAAGGCAATTGGTCCATTGTAAATTTGGTCCAAAACAATTTGATCCAAGGCAATTGGTCCATTGTAAATTTGGTCCAATACAATTTGGTCCAATGTAAACTTGGACCAATGAAATTTGGTCCAATGTAAATTTGGTCTAATGCAATTTGGTCCAATGTAAATTTCGTCTAATACTAATTAGATTCATTGGTAAATAATATTAATTAGACAATTAGGGAAAAATATTTAATTTTTTTTATTAAATTGGACAAGAACACTCAGTGGACATTTTTGCGGTTAGGTTAGGTTTAGGCTAAGGTTTGGTTGGTTAGCTTTAATTAGGTTTGGTTGTTTAGGTTTAAATGAATAATTTATTAGAGACCAAAAAGTAGAAGGGTAATTTTTTTTTAATTTTAGGCAAAATTTACTGTCTAATTAATATTATGCCAACAACCTGATAAAAAAAATAATAGTTTCTAATGAATCTAATTAGAATTAGTCAAAAATTAAATATTATATTAGTACAAAATTGCATTGGACTTAATTTACATTGGACCAAATTGCATTGGACCAAATTTACATTGGACCAAATTGTTTTGGATCAAATTGTATTGGACTAAATTTACAATGGACCAATTGCCTTGGACCAAATTGTTTGGACCAAATGACATGGAACCCATTAGTTTAGATAACTTTTAGAATGTTTGGGATTTGTTTCTCGTAATTTTGATTTAGTTAAGTTATTGTTTGAATTTTGAATTTTAAGTTTTATTTTAATTGTTAGGTTTTAATTTTAAATTTTGATACTTAATTTAATGTTACGCTCTGTTTTAAGTTTTAGAAGTGTAAAATTTTGATGATAGTTTATCTCACGCTCTGTTCTGAATTTTAGTGCTTTGCTTTGGAGTTTAAACTTTAATGTCAGAGTAGAAGGCAAGTGCCCCTGTTCGACTCACTTTTAGTGCAATTGCAAAGATTATGGCAAAACCGAACCGTGGAGTGTCAAAGGTGGGAAAATGGCAAAACTAAAATTTCAAAATGGCAAGACTAAAATTACTAAACCGTTTCGAAATGCCTTCGACCTCCCATGTTGACACTCCGCATTTTGATTAACTGTAATTAACTTAATCACGTTTAATTAAACGCCTTGGGTAAGGTCAACAGTCGACGGTCAGGTCAACACATTCCGGTCTCTTCCAAATTCGTTCCACAAGTTTCCACACCGTTGTGAAGTGTACGGTCTCTTTGTGGCATTATTTGCCCTTTTTACAATTGTGCATGTGAGTGGAGCGTTCAGGAGGTGTTTACCACACAAAGTTTTGGAACTTTGGGATCCATCGAATCGGAACATTTACTCTAACCCAACCTCATTCTCCTATCCTTTTGTCAAAATTTTAAAATTTTAAAATACCAGCGTAATACCGTTTCCAGTTTTCCAAACTTTTTGAAACAATAACGCTACGAACTGCCACTCATTTTTGTACTTTTTTTATAAAGGCTCAAAAGTACCCCACTCTCTACTGTTCGTTTCTTTGTTCCTAGGTAAAAAGAATGGATATCGAGCAAAGGTTATTTTCCCATAAGAAATAATTTGATTCCCACATTTCTAGGGATCTTTACGAAAAAGTGGAACTTACTTTTGAAACAGGACCCTCGGTGGCTTGGAGCGGGAGATTGGAATTTGCGCGGCAAACAGAGATACAAATTTTTATTCAAAATGATGTACAAAATTTTCTAAATAGATTATCAAAGACAAATCTGTACTACAAGTGGTATGCTAGAATCATCTAATCCTTACTCTTTATTCTTATTGCACCACAATTTCAATAGTACAGGATTTTCTAAATTGTCGTGTTTCTCCTCTTGAGTATCTTCATGACATTCCTGAAGCAAGTTAGATTGACTAGAGCAGTAAGTTATTTTCGGAACCTTTTTAGTGAAAGGGATCCGGCGCATAATCCTAATGCAAAGATAGGTGCCATCCATGCCAGCAAAAATAGCATGATGGCTAAAATGTAAAGTAAACTAAATTACCCAAGGCTCGTAGTCCGAGGGGCTAGGACCCTTGTCCTAGCTTGGGTAGGTGCCTTGGAATCTTGGCAGCCGCACAAAAAAGTGAGTGGTGTGGTAGTGGAGTGGAAGCGTGGAGTAGTTGCGGTTGTGGAGGCTGTGCTTGAGCCGGTATTCGTAGGACCGTGTTGAGCCTCTACCTAAGAAAGAGGTTCCTCGGTGGTCACCCCCACGTCTACAGTCTAGCAGAAAGCTCTTTGCCTCACTCCCTCAGAACTTCCTCGTCAACTCACAGGCCGATACCATCCTCCCCCACTCACTCACACAAGAAACCATCTTGACCAGGCTATAAGCGAATGTCAAATGGCATAAAAAAAAAGTAAACTAATGAACTATTCAAAATCCAAATTTAATAAATGAGTTAATTACCTGCTAGTAAACCGAGCAAAACTGTAACGTTCATTTATGACGAGCAACATTTATTTCATAATATAATAACTGTAATTAGGAAATATTATCTACAGATAATTGTAGTTTAATTGGGCGCTATTTGCTAGTTTTGCATGTCACGAAAAGTTATGATGGTTTCAAGGAACAAAGTGAACCTAGACCCTTCATTCTTATATCAACGTCCCTCTAAACGACCCCCAAATCCGAAAAATAGGATTTTTCAAATTTTTGCTAGTTTAGCATGATACGAAAATTTATGATCTTTTTTAGGACCAAAGCGACTCCAGACCCCTTCCTTTTTTTGATAAATGACCCCTAAAACCGAAAACCCGTAAAACCGGTTTTGACGGGTTTTTGCTAGATTTTTATAAATCGAAAGGTTACGATGGTTTCAGCAACATAGGTGACCCCAACCCTTCAGCTAACCGAAAATTTGGTTTTTTCGTGGTTCTGCTAGTGTTGCATGAAAGTATTTTGGTATCAGTACATTACGCTACTTAGGTTAAGTGCGTTTGCAACGGTTTATTTTGTATTGAAACAACAGTTGCTTCAGACCAGGAGAAGGGTGTAACCTTTGTCGTAAGTATTCTGGAATAATTTGCAAATTTTCCAGATTGACACGCTTGCAAGGACCTTCAAGACATCATTTGAGATTTTGTCTGGGCCTGGTCCTTTTTTTTGTTTTAGTGACTTGAAGGTGAGCCTACGTTCCAGTGAATTGAATGGAGTGTTTAGAATTGGATTGTGATTTTTGGTATGTACTACGATGACAGACTTCATTCTGGTTTGTGGTTAGCTTGTCTCTCGTGCAACTTGTGGATGCAATTTCTCAGAAGTCACATCAGAACTTGGCAGGGGTCTCCTAGTGCGGTGGGAATTGATTTAGTTCCAAAACTTTGTTGGATTTTTTGTATTAACAAAGTTCATGACGCTGCTGCGGCAATAGTCCTCCATCTTGGATTTGCACATAGCAATGTAGTTGATTGGGTATTTTTGGTGGGTTTGCCAAGGTTGACCTTTATGGGAAAGTGCAAACTGTACGAGAAGCTTAGAACCTCAATTTTCTCTATGTAACTTGCTGTGAAAGTGGTGTAGAATAAATAATCTATTACGCGGGATCCGTTTAGATCCCCCTAAAGAGCTCCACTGCCTATAGCTATTGCAGCCTTGTTCAAAAATTGAGAACAGGAGCAAATTGATAGTGGTTGTAACTTCTAGAAGTACGTAAAATCTGATCTGATGGATAATTTGGATTGCGACATACTTGTGTCCTCTCTGGTATGCGACGAGTGGACCCCCTGACGGCCGGTCGGCTTTTTCTCTGGTTGCTGAGATAAATGTTAAATGATATACTGAGCTAAGGGCGGGACGGTGGAAACTGTTTTCGCTTTGCATTTTTTTGACAAACAAAAGATTGTTAGGTTGATTCTTAAAATGCCATTGTAGAGCGTTTTGGTTTATTCTTAGTCCATTTGTATTATAAAAACGAAAAGAAAGTGATGGAATTTTTACAAATTGCGGTCTGGTCAGTTGATGTGTGATTGATGGGTGATCTGGGCTGCCGTTTTCTCTGGAGCTTGATATAGCTTTCCATCTGAGACGCTGGCTTGTTGCCTCATCCATTGTAATTTTCTAGTTTTAATTTAAGGTCTTCAGTGACCGAGGTAATGTTTGCCTCTGAGTTGGGATCTCAATTGTATGGCATGGTTGCGAGTGGCCAAGAATTGGAAACGTACTTTTGTCTTGCTTTCTCAACATTTGGGATGTGTTTACCGATACGATGAGCTTCTTCAGCAGGTGCTATCTTGTAGAAGCCAAGAAATTTTTTAGCCGTAACCAAAGTGTCTTCACGAGAGGCTTCTGCTAGGCCATGGATAAAAACAGTGAGTTTCCTTAACTCGTCTGTCAAAAGGAGTCTTTGGAATTGCTCGGATCTAAGGCCCGCCTAAAAATGATATACGGCATTTAAGACATTTAGAACCAATTAAAACTTTAGTTACAACATTGCCCCTTCAAAAAGTGAGGGTTTGCGACGTCCAAAGTG
>JAQFYP010000673.1:0-20679 GCA_034694865.1 Bilobella braunerae | reverse complement strand
AAAACGCATTTGGGTACTTTAAAAAAAACTGACACAGACATCTGGCGATTTTATTACCCTGTTTTCAACAGAGTAATGACCACTGTAACTCCAGCGGTTTTTGCTGGCATATATGTCAAACAGACGTGTTCGTTGGCTTGAGACATCTTTCATCATTTTTATGCAAAACCCATTAAGTCAAACCAATTGTTTTTTTTTTATATATTCAATAGTCGAAGATGGTGTAAAAGACTAATTTGTGTGGTACATTTTCTTCTAAAAACAAGTTTCTTGTCAACGTGTCACTATTCAATAATATTCTTTCCGGCTTTCCCCTGGTAGTTCAGGCACGCATAATTCATCCAAAAATAAATTTACGATGTGCTTTTATTAGAAAGTGCGCGTTTTTTAATCGATTTTTCATATTTCAGACCTCACCATTTACTAATTGAAATTACTATTCGGGCCAATGGTCAATTGGAAATGAGCAACTCGAGCGATGAACTTTGACGCTTACAAAGAGAGATTTGACATTTGAGAAAATTAGTAAGAAAATAAGACAAATAGGACGTTTATATTATTCTATTATTAAATATGGTCACTTAATAATAGAATAATATAAACGTCCTATTTTTAAAGAGTTTCAGAAATTGCATGCCCTTACAAGTAGTAGGCAAGGCCTGCAAAATTTAAAAAAATTCCAAATTTGGCCAAACACTTGGTTTAGGAAAGTGGATTGCTTAATTTTAATTTCGCTCTATGGTCGTCATGGGGTGCAAAATTCCAAAATAAAATAAATTTCCATCACTGGATATTAAATGTTTATTGAAATTCATACATGATTTCGCAACTTTCGGGTGGTCACTCGTTTGCCATTTTCTAAATTGGCTTCCTATAAGAACTTAAAATACCACTTCCTCTTGTAAACATAATGATTATTCGTTAATGGTCATATCAAAATTTTTCTAAAATTACAGCTTATTAAGTTAAATACGTGGAAGTTTGAAGTTCAATGTTGTTTGAATTTTTGGGATTTACGCACAGAATCGTTTTGATGTGCGACACAATCTAATGCAATTCTGTATTGCAGTAATGCTTACTAAAACTCTTTAAAAGAATAAGGATTACGATCTATATAAAAAAATTAGTGAATTTCGAAGTTGAGTGTGTCTCCCCACTTGAAAAGTGTGACATTCCTCTGTTTTAGGTCCTAGTCCACAGAGGGAGGACACCAACCTCAAATCAGGTACGGCCGTAGCTTTCGCCTGATAACCGCAGGTGACTCTATGCAAATGAGGGCGGTCTTTAGGATTCCCTTAACACTGTTGGGAAACCTTATCAGGTAATTTCCATATCCTGTGCCTGTGTATGCCTACTTCACGGAAATACGGGTATACACGAAGTCAGAGGCAAGGTAATTCCGTTAAGGGGAAAACCAACAGCAAACACTTTTGTGTGGTTGATCGGTGGATTTGAACCCCCGTTCTCTTGCTGGCTAGTGTAGAGAAACGAGGGTTCAAGCCACTAAGCAAACACCGCTGAATTGTTAGCTACCAGTCAAAACTGTAGTAATTCCTGGCAATGGTAGTATATATTCAAATTTGAGTTGTTTATTTCTTATAACATATATAGTACTGTAGGTACTGCAGTGCTAAAGTGAATTATGTTTCAACTAGTGGTTCGGGTTCATGGGTTCCTGTGAAACCAAAAGCTTTTCCGAGTATTTTTGCTATCGACCCTGAACGGCTCCCTGTTCCCAACTTATTTGATGTACTCGAAGCCGCCAGTGTTGTCCTTGAATCAGCCTCTCTTTCAATGTTTGCAAGGAAATTTTTCAAGCTCCTTGTACCAGCAAATCCACAGATAGCTTCCAGTTTGGCCTCTAGTTCCACCAATTTTGTTATAACTGGAGCGTAGTCCACAACAGGGGAACCATCCAATTGTGCTCGAACTCTACTCAACAATGTATTCAACGGCAATGCAATCCCAGAAAAGTTACCTAACAGCAAAAATTAACTTTCTTTTACAAAATCAATCATTTTATTGATACTTGGCAAACCCAGATCAACATGTTAAAGTTGTTGTGTTAGTTCCAAAACTTACAAAATTGCAAACAAAAACTACAAACAAATTTTTTTTTTTTACATTTTTTTTAAGATTTCGTATATTACGTGATACCTTTTAGGTACTTGCTTTTGAGGATTCTAGGGTTAAAAATTTTTTTTATGTTTATATGTAAAAGAATTTAGAAGTTACTATTGAAACAAACACTAAACTCTTGTTATTAGTAAAAAAACTAAGATAATAAGTTAATAATAATAAGTCGTGTATCAGAGGTCGAAAGGAGTAATTTCACAAGTTCAACGGAATTAGCGCGGAATTAGACCAATTAGTGTTGCTAAATTTTAGTCACCTTCAAATTTGCTGAAGATAAAACTTGATAGAATAGATTGTTTGTCTTTTACGTCATTTGTTTTCCATGGTAGACTTTTTGCAAACAAATCTATGAAGACATAACCCCCATTTTCCGCATCATCGTTGATGCTTGGACCTACAATTATTCAAACACGATATAATTGTAAGACAGATCGCCCAAAACCTCATAAAATTGTACAATAATTAATAGAGCTTAATAATAATAATTGTTAATTGCATAATATTCACAAAAATAATTAGCCATATTTTGTAAGTTATATACAGATAACACTTGCCCTAAATTATCTCCGAACTTCCAAACTATCTGGAAGAATAATAGTCCAAAGTTACTTTATTTGCAAGCCTTTAAATAATATTTCAAGAAATTATAATTTAAAAAAAAATTGATTTGACAGGTTATAAAAAATTAACATAGGAAGCACCAAGCTCTACAAAAAAAGACCTCCACCGAAACAAACATTTATTGCAAATTTGTTTAAAAATCTATTTAAAATTTATCTAGCCAACATTATGGCAGAAAAGATATGGCCAATTCACGTCAAAATTATGATAAAAAAAACATTTCTTCAATGTAACTTACTTCTGTCCTTAATGAAGATGTGTATTGTCATATAATATATTGCGGGTCCAAAGGGATAGTACGTAGGCACATTTCCTTCGTGAGCCGCAATACCGAAATCAATGTGCACAATTATATTCGGGTTTCGTAGATTTAACAAAATATTTGATGGCTTGATGTCTCTATGTACTATATTGTTAATTTTGAGGAAGTCGAGGACCTCAAACTACAAAAAAAATTCGCAACTATTAAAAACTTGAACGTAAAATAAATTCTCAATAATTCTTCTTATTTTTTCTTTGTGCATCCATTCCTCCATGTTTCGCAATTGCAATTGCACTTCAAACCTACAATTGCAATCTAAAACTACTATTGCACTCCAATAATGCAATTGTATTCTAAATCTCAATTGCACTCACAACAAAAACAATTTCTCATACACGGGCACGGGAAATCGTTTTTTCCGGGGTTTTGCTAGTATATTAAAATAACAATAATTTATCCATTAGGAGTCAAATTTTGATAACAAAATTTGTTGAGTGACCAACTGAAATTATATCCGTATGAATAATTGCAACCGTTTCAACCACATCTCCTAACCAAAGCTATCATAGATGGGAATTGGACAAAATATTTTTATATTTTAGTACACCTTTATTACTGAGGAGGTAACCAAAGGGCGGCCTTTTGGCTTATATGGTAAAAAGGCTTATAACTGCTAGAATAGTATAGTATATTGTCAATATCAATGGTGAAGTTTAAAATTTGCTAACCAGCCTGCGTCCAATTTCAATTAAATAAGGCCCTTGTAGCTCCTTTTCGATATGTGTGTCCAAATCTTCCCTGAACTGTTGCAAGTCCGTGTCAAAATGTTCAAGGCCAAATACCGCAAAATTGTCCACTTTAATTTTTGTGTGGCCATACGCCATCATTTCACCAGAGAAGTAGGGTATGGCAAGTCCTTCATGTGCTTAAAGTTAAAAAAGCTTGACTTTGTTCTAATTAATATCTTAATCAATTAATATCTTATTAATCTAATTAATTAATGTTCTAATTTGTTCTGTGAAATCTACATTTTTACTCTAACATAGCTTACGACTAAGAATTTCTGAAATAACTGAATGCAGCCGTGGCTATTTATTTTATTTTTCGTTTTACACAGCTGTAGCATAATTTGTATAAAAAAAAACTTATGCGTAGTGGTTTTAAGCTAAATTATAATTACTTACCTCTTTTGTTTGGGGTTCCAACATAATTGTAAATGTTCCACTCCCGTTGGAGAAGTAACATTTTCTGACTTGTCTTCGCCTGTTTTTGGTAGTTTAATGTGAATTTTAAACATGCAAAGTTTAAATAAGTAAAAAAAAAAAGTATTCGTACAATTTTGAGGACAATAAGCCCATTTGCAGCATGGATTTTAGGCTCAGATCCCTTAGGCACAATTTCTTTTACTAGGAGTCAAATATAAAGCAAACGATAAGATTGTTTACGTGTAAAAATAAGTATTTGGTTAAAATATTTGAAAAAAGGATTTACCCACTAGTAAAGCCGAATCTGCTTCATCACGTAAGATTTTGACAAGTTCAAAACAAATTGACTTCAAATTAAAACTTTTTTGAAACTTTATTTTAATTTTTGTAGGCGGTTTTGATAAAACTAGGTCAACAGTTGCGATACTAACAATTAAACACACGTAAAGCCTGGAACCGAACAGCATTATTTTCCAACTGCAATAGAATAGATACTTCGAGCTTGTGAGCACTTATATGAAAAGCCTGTATTATCAAAATGTTAAAATGTTTAATTTCAGGTTAGATGTAGGTTTTAGTAGTCTACATTTAATGTGTCGACATGATTAGCTTCAAAATTATTAAATTCTCAAGGTCTAAACTGTTTTGTTTAAACTATTATTTTTAGCATAATTTTAATTATATCTTTTTTTATAAATCAACTGAAAATTTAATTTTAACCAGGGACTCATCCAACTTATCATCCAACACTCGGATGATAAACATCAAAATTTACCTTAAGTTTATTATGCTATGTATAGTATACGTAAGGCGTTACAATATATTTTAAAATAATTGAACATTGAAAATCAGTCACAACAATTTTTGAAGAAAGTTTACTTTGGTTTAATTGAAATTTTGATTGTAGGTGAAAATCACCCACAGCCTTCCAATTTAACCAAAGATGTGTGATTTGTAAAAACATAATGTCAATTCACGAACACCGTGTTTCCTTACCTTTGGTAGAATGCAGTAAAAAATGCTCAAACCTTCTAGTTTAGAGAGAAGTATTTTTCCCAAATATAATTTATTATTGTGCTATTTATCCCTTTACACTTATTTCAAATGTCCCCAAATTGGCAATAATTGTTTTTCTTGAAGCTATTTGTTATGAGATTGTTGTGAAAAAAACTAATTCATTTCAATGGTTTAGCACGTAGGCATAAATTTTAAATTTGAAAATCGGAAAAGAAAACACCTTCAACTTTTTACACGAGCCTGAATTTTCTAAACATTCCCCCTTCTACTCCTACTCCTAAATTCCTACTTCAAAACATTGTGCAACCAATATTCACTCAAACTTCGTTTTACATGGGGACCATTAGCAGCATTAATTTTGTGTAAAGGTTTATTAAGTAGCTGAAGCAAAGCAAAAGCTACTTTATATTTTTGTTTTGTCTGTCCGTCCGTCCGTCCGAGTCATACCTGTTTTCAGATATGAGTTTCCTGAGATTCGGCAGTTGTTTTTGTTGACCCCAAAAATGACTCCTTATACCTCAAAAATGACCATATTCAAAATCAAACTATACTTTTGCAGGAAAAAAAAAGTTATGATGGTGTTAATAACCTCAGAACCTCCATTGACCCGGAAATGAGTTTTTGACCTAAAAATGACCTTTCAAAGTAAAATCCTGCTTTTCCATGAAACAAAAAGTTATGATGGATGACCTTCATACAGAAATGACCCCTTGACCTCAAAACCACAAAGAGTTATAACCTTTTTTTTTTTTTTAAAAAAAAACAATATTTTTTTTTTGCGTGGCCCAAAACTCTGTTTTCATTTGGCCCAATATAACAAGCAACATTTAGAAGACTACTCTGTAATAATTCCAAACCTAGTTGAATACAGCGTATTTGAAACGCAGTTTATTCGGTACATTTTTCAAACAAAGGCAAGTGCATTTGAAAAGTCTATAACTTATATTTATTTGAGCAGTATTTACACTTATACAAGTAACTGCATTTAGTAAAACAGACAATTCAGGTATAAAAATCATAGTGTTCCAAAAGTCTGTTTGAAGGATTTTGAGTTTAGACTCAAAAGTTGGTATTGTATTTGTTGTGATTGTGGCCCACGACTTGTAGTCCAAGGGGTTAGGACCATTGTCCTAGCTTGGGTAGGTGCCGAGATCGAATCTCGGCAGCCGCACAAAAAAGTGAGCTGTGTGGTAGTGGTGAGTGGAAGCCTCGACGGTTGCGGTCGTGGAGGGTGTGTTTGAGCCGGTTTGCGAAAAACAGGGTTCGGCCTCTGCCTAAACAGATGCCCCTCGCTGGTCAACCCCACGTTCTCTGTTCAGCAGAAAGGCTTTTCGCCTCAACCCTCGGAACTTCCAAGTCAACTCACAGGCCGAAACCACCCTTCCCCACTCACTACCACAAGGAATCATGTTTACCAGGCCATAGACGAATGTCCAATAGCATAAAAAAACAATTCCAAACCTAGTTGACGAAGTAGCGGAAGTAGACATCAGAAAATTATTAAAATGAAATTCAGAATTTTGGGTGTAATGGTAGGGTCTGAGATTCTCGCAACCACATGAAGAATTGGTTTCTTGCAAAAAATTTTAACTTTACATTGTGTTGAGGTCAAGCGCTGCGTGACCTTCAAGGGCTGCCTAGCTTCTACCAAATCTCCTCACTGAGGCGCAGGAAACAACTTCTTGACCCCGATGGACGGAATGCCCTCTCAATTTTGTGCAGGCTGAGCTAAACAGAACAATAAACAATTGTAGAATTGCTTATTGAACATTGAGTTTATGAATAAACAATGACTAGAGCAACTACTCGGAAAATGAGTAGTGTACAGCAAGGCTGCTGAATGAGAAGTGACTAAGGCAGACACACTCATCTATTAACTGAATGCTAAATACTCCTAGTGCATCGTGGCACGGTGGACGGCGAAGGGAAACCTGGAAGGTCGGTGGACACTGGGTGGTAGGCTGAGCAGACATCTGGGACAGGGATGGGACATCGACGCTACAGGCTACAGTCTGGATGAAGGGAGATGGGCTCTGGTGTCCTCGGAACAATCATAACTTTGGCCTCATGGAAAAACTGAGTTTGCCTTTGAAGTGTCAATTTGAGGTCAACATGTCATTTCCGGATCAAAGGAGGCTCTGGGGCCATCAAAATCACAATACTTTTGTTTCATGCAAAAGTAGGATTTGAACTTCCAATGTCATTTTGAGATCAATGGGTTTATTTCCTGGTAAAAGTAGGTTCTGTGGTTATCAAAACCGTTATAAATTTTTGTTGAGTGCTCGTATCTGAATACCGCTTTGAGATATGTTTAGTAGTTTTGAAACAAACAGTTGTAATTCACCAGTAACAAAATACTTGGTTCGCGTTATCTATTTAATGAGAACACTTCGTGTATTTGACGGGATATAAGATAGATATCGAACGACCATTACGTAAAATAAAGTTTTAATCTTAAGTTTATTTCAAAATGCAACAGCCGTTGCAATTGGATTGCAATTCCGATTGGAATGCATCACAAACTTGATTTATTGGTTTAAATTGCTTTAATTGTACAGGCCGTTGTATTGTACCATGGGTGAATCCTTTATGTTATGGAATTCCGTTTAAACAATTTTAATCCAACAATCCGGTGTGAAATTATCAGTGAGTCTGCTAAATTCGTAAGTGTGTATGGATTCTTTAAGGAATTTTCTCCATAAAATAGGGGTTCTGCTTCTTCTTTTGGAAGCCGGGTATTCCACTGGTGGTGTAGTGTGGTCAATAGTAACTTCCCTGTAATTTAACCCATCGTATGTTTGTATCTTGTCACTATGGGGCCGTAACTAAGAACCCATTTTTCGATTTTTCGGTGCATTTTTTTATTCATAAAAATCGCTTTTTGCCGGCACTTTGGATAGCGTTGCTAGTTTATTAAGTTGAAACTAAATTAAATTAAAATTTACGTTAAGCGAGATACATTAAAAAACGAAGCATCAATTCACCCGTCCAACACCCAAATTCTGGATATGTTCATTGTTAGCAATGTTTAATTTTTCCTGGACTTTTTTTGTTATGCAAATGTTTTGAAAACCGGACGTTTTCAATTCGTTTTCCAAATTATGTGAAAATGCAATGCGTCAAGTTCTTATGAAACTAACGGTAAAGAGATGCGTAACCATTGATTACAGCATTTCATTTCCAAACACAATACTTTGTATGAAATTCATAAATAATTTGACCCCATAGTGCTTGTGTTTTGTATCATTATAGAAGTGTAAAACACAAATGAAAAAAAATACTAGTTAGCAACACGTACCAAAAAACGTCGCAAAATATTAAGCAAAGCAAATGCAAAATGTTTCAGAACTGACCAGAGATGGAGGATTATAATGGAGCAAGACATTTTTAAGAATTATAAGTCCCGCCAAACCCTGCATTGCAATTCAAAATAATACGCTATACACTGAAATTTCTGCATGTACAGTATGCTCACCTCTTGTATTCATCAATTGTAGCTTTTAGCAAAATTCTCTTGTCTTGCTGGTGTGGCAGAATCGAAAACACTAACAAAATAATTTAAAATAATTAAACGTAAATATTTATAAATATAGTACACGCAGTTATAAACATGAGAATACCTGGATAATCAATAAACAAAAGTAAGCATATAAATGTGATCTGTATCACAATCAGTTTTTTTAATATTGTATTTTTATAATAAGTATTTTTAGTAAAAATCTACTTAAGCTAAACTAAGTTATGTTATATTGTTTACATCTCGTTTTGCAACGACTCCGACAAACTTATTTTCTTCACCTTCATGCAACGATTGCACTAAAAATCGTCTCATGTTACCCTCCTTTGCTATAATGAAAAATTGAACTTCCGCCTTTTCGCCGTCAGTTCCTACTAGAGTGGGCAACCTTGGGGCTGTGCTACTAATGTTTGCAAATTCCAAACTATAATAACAATATGGTATATATTATTATTTCCAAATAGATGTTACATGCGTTGTGACAATTAAGTTGGTGATAAAAGTATTATACAGATCAATTTTTTATTGTGGCTACTGTATTGATATTGTATTTTATTTTCAATGCCAAATTGTCTACCCAGGTAAACTTTGAGTTAGAACGGGATTTTCAATTTTAATATTTCTTTAACACGTTCAAAATAAGAATTTTGATTTTTTTATTGTCTAGTGGACGCTTTTGCCAAGAATATCAAGAAATCAGAGGTAAAATTCTCTTGTTCCTGCGCAAGCTGGTTTAGTTGCTCGAAATAACGCTAAATTTGAGAAGTGTTACTCACATGGCATCGCCATTGAAGTCTTCTAAACTTCCAATCAAACTACTGGTGTCTGATTTCGAATTATATGCATAGACATTTCCTTTAAAGGTTTGCATATTTCTACCGCTTTTTACCAAAGGATCTCTTGTTAGCACGGAAATTTTGACCTCCAGAGCCTAGAAATAAATATCGCAGAACAAAAAAAATTAGCTAAAAGTGTACCACAATTGTTATTTGCTTTCAATCATTTTTACTGTTACAAAAGACACTTGAGTTCAACATGAGTTTGTATACATGTTGTGCACATTTGTTGATACAACATTCACAAAGCGACGGTATGCCAGCGTTATATTGGTTAACCTACCTCTTCCGACTGAGTAAATGAAATAAAGTAGAGAAGGTTAGCCATGATCGATAGGACCTTGGTTATGGAAATTGGTTTACACATGCTGTAATGGTGAAGTGCCAATTTGATACCACTGACTACAGGCACTACAGTAAAGTTGAATTAGTTGAAAAAAGTTATGTTAACAAGAAATTGTGTCTCCAGCATTTCTACAGTTTAGCTAATAACACAAGTGACGTACGAGTTATAGAATAAATTATGTACTTTTATAGCCTTGAAACAAAATCCCATTTTTAAATTTTATAGGCATAATCAAGTTCAAGTAAAGAGAATTTCTTCTATAACAAAGTTATAGGCTACTGTAATGCAGCTTAGGTTGAGATTGCCAAAAAACATGAAAAATTTTGAGAGAGATTTGAACTCGCGCCGTTACAAGCTTCATACACTTCAACCTAGCCATCCAACAAGAAAACAAGACAAATTTTAGGCGAATATGTATTTTTTCTTGCTCTTTGACATTTGCCTGTGGCCTGGTCAACGTGCTAAGTATGGGGGAGGATGGTATGAGCCTGTGAGTTGACTTGGAAGTTCTGAGGATTGAGGCTGAAGGCTTTCAAATCAACAGAGAACGTGGGGTTGACCACCGAGGAGACTCTGCTTAGGCAGAAGCTCAACCCTGTTTTTCGCATACCGGCCCAAGCCCACCCTCCACGACCGCAAATGTCGAGGCTTCCACTCACCACTACCTTACCACCACTTTTTCTGTGTTACCCACTTACCCAAGTTAGGAGAAGGGTCCTACCCCACAAACTACCGGTTTTTGGCTCCAACACACCATTCGGGCAAGGGAAGTGGGAAACTTTTCGGAGAAAAACCACTTCCATATTGGCGACACCGGGACTCGAACCCGTGTCCGTCCATAGCTAGAGCCCAAGGCTCTAACAATTGGCCTACAAGTGTTAGACTGCAAATATGTATTATGAGATGCTTCCTAATTTTCAAACCAAATCTGAAATCTTATAATATAATTCTGAAGCTTTGCCATGCAGTACAAAATATCAATGCCAATTTTACAATTCCATGGCAGCGAAATTGTCAACGGTGTAACTTTGTGTAATGTGTATGATTAGTTAAGGATTTAAGAAATGTGAGTGCAGCAAAGTTGATTGTAGTAAGTTTTTTTTTCATAAACTTCATGTCGCCTCATATCTTTAATAAAAAAAAAGGTATCGAGCATTTCCGCCATTCAAAGCGAAAATTGAAAATACTGGATACTTCCTAAATTGTATATTGGTATAACCGTGACTGGACGGATTGTTTGTCTAGGACAGATATGATTGGTACAAGGTACAACTTTGGTCGACAATATATGGTCGAGTTGGTCTAGTAATTAAGAGCTTCTGTGTCTTTGCACTGGCCAGCCTAAGAACGGGGTTCAAATGCCCCGATTAAAAAAGTCTTTACCATTGTCTTATCCGTAAAATGTCACACTCACTATTAAAAATTACAATTATTTACACTAATATTATGAACATTTTTATTTTCAAATTTATGCTTACAGTTGTTGAATGCTAATTTTGGCCAAAAAAGTCAAACGCGAATGTTTGTGAAATACCAACTATTTCTTCAGGTGCTAATTCTTTTATCTTCAGATCTTTTGCTGGATGTTCTATATTGGTCATTTCTTTAATAAATGTTCTAATTGTCATAAAATGACGAGTTTATTTTCGGTTTAAACCAGGCATTAATATTGCAACCAAAACTGTTGTAATTTCTAATTATAAAAACCAACACCGAAGACTATTTTGTAGCTGATCGGGAGATTCGAACCCCTGTTCTTATGCTGCCTAGTGGAGAAAGCAGACGTTCTACCCACTAGACCAACACCGCCAACTTATTAAGTTTAATAGCAGTCCTAAACTTAATCTAAACCTATTAATTCTATTCATTTGGGTTGGTATTTTCAACACATTATTTGAAGCGAGAATACTCCACGACGAGTTGCACTTTCGCAGTATACTGTTACTGTCAAATTCCGTGATATAAAGTATAACTAACAAAAATAGGTGATGTAATTTTAGTATAACTCTTATTAATTTATATCTCTACTAGATCAGTTATAGTTTCAAACTCCCATTTTGTAACACATATTTTCAGATTCTTCTCCCCATGGGCTCTGGACCCGCAGGAAGTTAACAAATAAAAAAAATCAGTTACTGTAGCTTCGCAATAACTGTGCACTATCCACCGTACAAGCAAAAGTTTTTCTGGATATTTATTTTGGTAAGACTTACTAGAAGCGCCTCTGTCCTGTACAGCTCAGACTTCTCTGAAAGTTGCCACATATAATACTTGTATGAAATAAATTTTCTTCAACATAGTTTGACTTCCCACTTCTGAAAATTTTGAACCTCTTTTTTAAATTCCAAAAATTTGAATTTTTATGAGATTTTTTCAGTAGTTATGAAAGTTTTATCTTTGTTCTTGTTCAAAATTTTCAATGCTCTCAAGCCTCCGTTGATCACAACGTCTACATTAACTCTTATTCATTACAGAAAGAAGCACTTGCACGCATAACATATAATCAAAGTAGCATTCGAAGATAGAAAACGTCATTAAAAAAATCTCAAAATATGGAGACGGTTACAAAATACAACAAGCAATTAAAATCAAATAGCAATTGTAGAGTAACCAAATTAACTTGCAAATTAAAAAGTCAAACTGCAAAATACATGTGCCAGTGAAAATTAAAAGTGAAATGAAAAATACAACTGCTAGCATATACACAATAGCATCACAAAACACAAGTTGCAGAAAAACGAAAATCCATTGCGGAATTACAGTTAATGCAAAATGCAATTTCAGTATTGAAAAATACATTTGCATTACAAAAAGGTTCTTTTTTTGTGCTAGTCAAACTGATATCTTGGGTTTGAATTCAATTTTACGCCGCAAAAAAAGCCTAATAGCTAATACATTAACCCACTGGATAAAAAATGCAAAAAAAATAAGAAGAAAAAGATGGATCAGGAATCGTATTTTTATTTTTGTAAAATTGTTATTATTATTTCAATTTTATCGCGCATTATTTTATATGGCAAAATAAAAGCTAAAGACATAGGCGCGTAGCATGCAAAGAAGAAGATTTTGAAAACTTTTGAATCAGGCAATCTTGATTCTAGAAATAACAACATAAATAATTTATATAATACGTCTGCCTTATCCAACTACTCTTCTAGAAGCCTTGGAAAACAAAAACTTATCAGCTATGGAAACAATCACTCCACACCAATTGGTTAAAACTTAATGTTAGAGTTTACCCGCAAATTCATACACCAAATTAAACAAGCTAGAGAATCTTTTTCGTCTTGAAACTCATTCACAAAGGCTAATAGAAACTTGACCAACTCATCAATGCTAATTGTTATTCTGAACTTTGCAAAAGCAAATTCTCTATTCTTGAACCTCGATCCCATTCTATCCCATGCGGAACACTGCTATAACAAAGTTTTTTTATACAAAAAATAAAACAAATTCAATATTTTTGAATCTTGACCCGTTTCTGTCACATTAGGAGTACTGTTATATCAAAATTTATTTGTACAATAAGCATTTAGGTCTGAGTAGTAGCAAGTTTCCAATTTCGATTTCGTCGAAACTCATAGTTGAGTTAAAACCTCCTTGCAATGGCCACAAGGAAAATATTGGGACCCTCGAGTCTCCAAATTTTGGTGTTTGCAGCTATGTGTAAGAAAACTCCAAACTAAAACAAGTAGCTTGCCTCACAGTTAGCTTACAATTAACAATAATAATAATTATGATAATTAATAATGACTTTAAGTACATCATTAGGTAAATTAGCATTAGGTCACGTAGGCCTTTTCACATCTACATGCTTTAGCATTAGAGTCAAAACGTTATTCCTTAATTGTAATTTTGATTACTTTTTGTGGCGAGCCGTTTCGTTTAATTGGCATGATATCTCAAGCCGTTTGCAATTAGAGAATTTGGTATAAATACCCCGGTCTTTTCTCATGTAAAATCACTTCTAAACTAGCAGCTTTTAAAGTCCTTAAACCTCGACCAAACAAAACACTACACTTCCACCGGCCAGTCAAAGTTGCATCGGGCAAAGCTTGGACTTGATATTCCATTTCCGTCGAGCATACTTTTCAGTTGCTGTTCGCGTCAATTGTTAAACGTTTTGGCAGAAAAATTGAATATCCTAAATTTAGGTGTTTTTAATCATAGTTTTTAATTGTCATATTTTAGGTTTTGATAACGGCAGCACAACCAGCATTGTTCGGAGGCATGTACCATTTGGCATGGCGCCTGTTTTGGCTTATTACCTTAGAACACTCCAGGGTTCTTTGTTCATTGAGGCGGTTGTAATGCATCTCGGTTGTGACAAAATTGGAGCCGCGCCACCAGTTTTGCTAGCCAAAAAGTTTTACAACCATGGTAAACCTTGCCCCAAGGTTCATGGAAACGTATGAGTCTTAACCTTAATTACTAATAAACCATTTCGTTTATTATTAATTGATGTTGAGATTTGCACGGTTCCATGAACCTTATTAGCTTTGCCCCCTTCCCTTAGTTGTTGAGAAAAAAAGACTGCAAATTTCATCCAAATCTGTTGACCTGTTGGGGTCGTGCAAGCTAATCAAAGTTAGCACACAATCGTATTTGCGGCAACCTAGAAATGACCCCTGCAAATCACCGGACCTTGATTTTTATATTCTTTAGATGCTAGATTTGGTTTTACTACGGAATTGTCTTGTTTGAAAAAAAAATAGTAAATAACCAGTAATAATTTTTTTTGTGATGCTATTTGACATTCGCCTTTGGCCTGGTCAACGTGCTTGTGGTACTAACAAGGGGATGGTCAGGCGTGCACAAGAGTTAAAAATTTGAAATTTTGCCTTTTTAATACTGATTAATAAAAAGGATTTTTAAGCATAGTGGGAATTTTCAATGGCCAAAATTTCAAAAATTATTTTGAATTAAAATTTTCGAAAGGCTTATGGGATTTTGCACAGCATTCCTTGTGATTCATTTGGTCCCCCCTTCCTGAAATTAGTTTTACAAACTATACAACTATTGCGCATTTGTATAGTGTCCCCAGATATGTAGGATAAGCACGGTTAATGAAAAAAAATAATTTCTGAAAGAGGGGACCCTATAAATTACAAGAAAGGCCGTGCAAAATCCCATAAGAATTTCAGACACTTTTTTTTCAAAAAATAATTTTTTGAAATTTTGGCCATTGAAAATTCCCACTATGCTTAAAAATTCTTTTTATTTATCAGTATTTAAAAGGCAAATTTACAAATTTTTAACTCTTGTGCACGCCTGACCATCCCCTTGTAAGTGGAGGGAGGTGGTTTCGGCTTGTGAGTTGACTAGGAAGTTCTGACGTGTGTGACGCTAAAGGCTTTCTGCTGAACAGTGAACGTGGGGTTGATCACCGAGGAGCCTCTTGCTTAGGGCGAGGCCGAACACCGTCCTACGCATACCTGAAAAAGCCCACCCTCCACGACTGCAACTTTCCAGGCCACCACTCACCACCACCACACCACCTAATTTTTTTTTATCTCGGCAGCTACCAAAGTTTGGACAAGAGTTCTAAACCCCCAAACTACGGGGCGTGGCTTAAATTCTATTTTGCTCAAACGTCCAATTCAACCACATTTTTGCTGCAGGTTGAGTTTGAGAGGAAATTAAGATTGGAGTGTCTCATTGAACTTCTCTGCAGTCATGTCTGACCCCTCCCAATCAAACGGACACCATAGAGTGATGTATGTGACCAACAGACAATTTTATTTGGAAACTATGTTGAAAGGGGTTACTCTAAATTCCCATATAGGTTGTCTTAGTTGTAATTGTCTATAGTGTATTACAGTAAATCATACATTAGTACAACTAGAAAGCAAGCTCCGTGTAGCGGCGCGGTTCAGCTAGTTTAGAATTAAACATGTGTTAATGCGTGTTAAATTGTGTCTTTAATTAGATTAGAGCCAAACCCAGGTAAGTTGCTGAATATAATTCATATTGTTTTTTTTTTGTTAATTTTATTTTATTTTTAATTCTTCTGTTAGATATATATGTATATATGTGTCAGTATATCTTGGCTTTTTCTGTAGGAAACGTAAGATTCCGGCCTAATTCTTGCTCAAATTGGTGGTATTGGCCAAGTGGTTAAAATTCTGTATCTCAATTTTGTGTATTTCCGTACAAATAAACAACAAATATTATGTTGCAAAAATAGGTTTTGTTGAAAAAAAATTCCTCAGCTTGAAATTTGAAACAAAAAATTTATTAGAGTCGACTTCACACCAACATGTTTTTATTGAATTGAAAAAGTGGCCGATACCTTTACCTAAAGAAGAAAATCCATTGTTTGTATAATGAAACATTAAGGGACCTAATATTCTTATTCCAATTTTATCAAGCATTAGTTTGTTTGTTATAGCAAAAATTGAAACCACCGGCACGTGATACCCAAAGACAAAGATTTAGGACAAAAACTTTTGAATCAGATAATTTTGAAATTCAGAAACAACAACAAAAACAATTTATATAATAGGTAAATATTAAAAAACTTCAGGCTGCCCAAAAGTTTCCTAGAATACATTAGGCTGAAACAAAAAGGTTGCGACCGCGGTCTATTCTAAGTGAAACCATTCTTATTTCAATTTTTACCCAATCAAAGTACACCATACTAAACAAGCTAAATTATTTTGTCCTGCCCAACGTAATTCCAAAATGGCTTATCAGAGGCTGACCAAAACGTATATCCTGATACTTCTTCAGATATTACCAAAAACAAATTCACTTTTCTTGAATCTTGATCAGTTTCTTTCACATTCAGCACACTGTCATAACAAAATTTATTTGTACAATAAGCGTTTAGATGTAAGCAGTAGTAACTTTCCAATTTCTATCTCATCAAAACTCATAGTTGAGCTGAAACCTCGTTGCGTAATACACAAGGAAAATGTTGGGACGCTTGAATCTTCAAATATTGGTGTGTGCAGCTCTGTGCAAGAGAACTTCAAATTAAAACAGGTAGCTTGTCTCACTGTTAGTTTAGTGTACATAACAAAAATCGCAGTAATAAAAGAGGCATACCGCTACCTTGATGTGCATTGGAGCAATGTACAGTGGGCCGATAGAAAAATCGAATACAGTATAAAGAGTTCCACTGGTCGCTCAGTATTGTATCGCGACGCCATTGGACTCGATCTCCAATTTCCCTCGAGCATATTAATTCAGTTGATGTTAGCGCCAAAGGTGTTTGGTAGGAGAAACCTTAATAAAAATTTAACCTTATATGAAGTGCTGTCAACTAATTTTTGTTTAGATCCCGGGAACACAATCAGCACGAGCCGTAAGCATGTACCGTTTTCATTGGCTCCTGTTTTAGCATATTACTTATGGACGTCTCGCGGTTATTTGGTTATTGACAAAGTTGAAATGCATCTCGGTTGTGACAACACTGGAGTCGTGACACCCGTTTTGCTTGCTGAGGAGTTTTACAACAAAGGTAAGTTTTATACATGTTGCGAATGCCTATACTATCATATGTTTGTCTGTATGACATCGCTACCTACAAAAACCGTAGATTTTGTTGCCCTGCGCCATATTTTTCTCCTATGTAACAAAGGCACCTACGGTATGGTGGTTTAGTGTTAAACCCCAGACCGTAACTACTTCCTACTTTTCCAAGTTCAAATTCAAAATATCATAATATTTAATTTTGTTCTCACTTTCAGTACTACATTTTATAATCTGTGAACTTGGGGCAAACTCTAGTACAAGATTACTTTCAGTTTTTTCAGAGTCACAGGTCAAAAGTCATGTCAACTATACAAATTTCTCTTCACTTGTAAATCTTATTTAAGTAAATTCTGTTTCTCCACGTTTCAACATTGAAAACGTGCGCGGAAAAAATATTTTGGTGTAAGCATAATAAATATATATACATAGCATATATTAGTATTTCTTTTTAGGATTCACTAGATCTAATTTATACTTGTTGAACGCTAAGTACTTCCGACAAAGGATCCCGCTTTTTGTAGGAGTTTGGATCTATGAGTATGGCGAAAACTTTCAGCACGGTACCGTTTTAGCCACATTTTTAAATCACGGATTTAATAGGAGTCAGGTACTAGGAAATGCATTGCCACCGCCTAATTATAAGTCTCCTGGATATGTATTGGGCATTCACTTCCACATGTTAAATGACCCAAACTCGCTTGGTGTTATGTCGATACTTACAATTACTCACAAACTTAGCATCTCAATCATCACCTGTAGCGGCCTTGAGCGGGACAACGCATTGCGGGATTATGTTTGGCCATTTGAACTCGCTGTTTGGCTCATATCAGCTACAATTTGTAGCATATTTGGATTGGTATTTGGCATCATTTTACGGAAACTTAAATTTATCGACACCCCATGGCTCATTATATTTTCATATTTACTCGAACATTCTCTCGAAATTTCAAATCGCTTATCTATGCAACCGGCATTTCGTTACACTTTCGGCTCTCGTTGACTCGTTTCGACTCTTCGACAGTTTCTCGTTGTGACAATTGTACTAACAAATGGGTACAAGGGCATAATTACGACTTCACTGATTAAGCCGTATGAGCTCAAAGGCTTTGATTCCCTGTCCTCAGTCCTTGAGTCTCAATTTCCAATATACTATGAAACGTTGGGAAAAGCCACTGAAAGGCAAGCTAAAGCTTGCAAATTATCAACTATTGACAATGAATACACTAAGTATGATATATTGACCACATCAATTCTTGATAAAGATTTTTTTGGGCATGCAGCTGTTGGCATGTTTGATAGATTGAGGAGAACCCGGTTTCTCAAGCAACTTAAATTAGCCGGAAATTATACAGAATCTGCTGGAGTGTATGATTTCTTGGTGGGCAACAGAAAAAGCAGAATCAATACCATGCTTGTTCAGTTACTATTTGCATTGAAGCCTCCTCCATGCGCTCACTACTATCGAGAACCAAGTCCAATTTTACGGGAGACTTTGAAATGCAAGGATACTACATATATAATACCGACAAAGGAAGGTGATGAGATATTGTTTAGGGCAAAATATAACAAGCAAAATTATAAAGATCTTTACAAAGTGAGTGACGATGAGTTGCATTCGGTAATAGCTCCAACGCTGGTTGGATACGTTGTGTTTGAAACACAGTTTCTTCGACACATCTTTGAATCCAATGCTAACGTGTTCGTGGAGTCGGGAATTTTTAGTTACTTAAGAAGAAACTATAGTTATTCAGAACAACTAACTGCCATTGGTGGAAAAGATGATTTAGGAAGAAAAATGATAATTTTTGAAGGGAATGTACCGCAGAGTCTTAATTTAGAATCGAAAGTTGGCATTGTACTTTTAATGTATGTGGTACTTAATAGTATTGCCGTTTTCTACACAATCGTTTCCTTTATGTTTTGGTTGAGAATATATATGAAATCATTTGTAGAAAACTTTAAATATACTTATTAGATTTTCTATATAAATAAAAGTAATTTTGTAACACAGTAAAACTATACAAACTATATTTCAGAATTATTTAGGTTTTGAAATTTGCTTCCAACTGTTGCTAGTAACGCTAGTTAACACAGTAACGTGATGCATAAGAGTAAGATGATTGGGTCCCAACAGTAAGAGGCCCTGGTCAGCCTAGTGTATAACACAGACAACTTCGTCACATCACGGCGTTGGCATAATAATGTTGCTCTAGAGATATGTAATTTTATTGCAGTTCCTACTATATTCGATTTGCTATGTAGCAAGAGTCGGTTGAGTTTGGTATAGTGGTCAAGGGCTTCTGTCTCTCTCTAATAACCAGCATGAGAACGAGGGTTCTACTCCCCTCTTCCGCCGCAAAAAAGGCGGGAATTGCCTAGCCTCTGACCTTGTGTATGACCGCATCTCAGTGATTAGGCAACGCAATATATGGTAATTAGGTCCCCCAATAGTCTCGAGATAATCCTGAACACTAACCCTGTTTCCATAAATGTTATGCTAATGAATCCTTCCCACCTTAACCCACTTCCTTAGTTAAACAGCAACTATGTAGGGTTGTCAAATAGTAACGCTCCACGCGTCAAAATTTAGTTATAATTCATGGCCTGTTTCTAGGCTCAGACCCAATGGAGTCTGTCCAAACGTTGTTCAGTTTAAAGCTTAACTAAAATTCTTCTATTGTTTCTGTGCGGGTTCTTACTCTTACATGTTAAGTTAAGCATGCCTTTGCAAAAGGCGATTTTATTCAGTAGATTTTATAACCTTAAGGGTACTCAAATTGGCATCACAGACGACCTCAGATATAATGACCGGAGAAAGCGGAAATAATTGGTTTCAAAATTTGGAAGTGCTAAATGCAACGGAAAACAGGCCGTCTTCAGTGGATGCTCCCTCTATATAAAAAAAATTGCTGGTAAAACTTGATTCTAGGCCTCATGACTCACCTCGGCCTGAAAAATTTAAAAGTCAAAAATTTTTGCCAACGCTGCAAATTTCAATACCAAGTGAGAATGATGACCCAATTAATGAGGCCATTGCGCGACCTCCACCACCATTGCAATCAATCAAAAACCCATAAAACATGCAGTTCCAATTTATTGCATTTTGAGAATCCAGATGCAAGAAAAGCGAAACGAAAACGTCACAAAAAGAATCTGGAAATCTTCCCTTGTCAACATAGAAATTACACCTTCAAGGAAATGCAATAAACCTTTTGTCGCTATGCAATTTACAGCCACTCCGGAATCCATTCAGGCGTTTA
>JAQFYP010000672.1:0-20680 GCA_034694865.1 Bilobella braunerae | reverse complement strand
CAGTTGTGCTTCTTTTGGCTTTGGTGGCATTCGAGCCAGCCTTTTCCATGGAGGCTGCTAAGAAAGTCCTTGGACACATTGTCAAGGACGTTGCTCACACGGCTGGTGTAGATAAGCTAACTGACGCGATTAATGACAAGTTGCCCAAGACGCAGGTTCCTGACGGACTGGTAGATGCGGCGAAGAAAGCAAATGCTCCCAAGGATCCAAAGCTAGTGTCCGCGGTAACAAATCTTCACAAGCAAGGAACGTTTCCCAAAACGCCTGGTGGCGGTGCAGGTCCTGTCTCTCAGGCATTGAACAAGAAGAAGTCCAAAACATTCTAAAACCTTGTTTATTATTGCAAATACAAGGAATTAATTTAAGTCTGATATGTTAATTTTATGTTAATTCTTGAAAAGTTAGCATATTTTAGGCCCATTGACTAATACATAAATACATTTGAATGTATAATTGATTTATCTTAAAATTGCCTAATTTGTGAAAATCAGTATAAATATAAAAAAAAATTTGGCTGTGACTTTGAAGTTTTTCTTCGACCACTTTGCTGTACCCCAAAGCAAGATTTTCTACTTTGCCACAATTTTGTGCTAACGAACTACACAACTAAATTTATGGAACAATTTATGTTGGTAAAACGACTGTGAATTTTTGTTGAAACTAAGATCGCCACCTTTTGAAATTCATTTTTGAGTCTCTTCAAAAACGTTTAATTTTTACCGAATGTTTCCACTTACTTCCTTTCTATTTTGTTTAGTTTCGTTTTATTCAAGCCTTTACTTGAACTTTACTCAAACTGAAATCTCCTGAAAGTATTGAATTCAAATTGTTTAGTAAGTTAAAAACTGTTAAAATCCCGTGCTGCATCAAAGAGTATTACTATATATAGCATTTTATTGTAAGTACGATTATATCAATAGTAAAAATTGTTGTATACTTTTTATTACACTAAAGATGTGATAAAAGGCGACGAAATTTAAAATATAATGCAATCTGGACGTCCTGATTGCATCATTTGATGTGTCAGGTTTGGAAACTATATCGAATTACGCCACAGAAGCAATTAAGCATTTTATTATCCTAACACACAGAACATAAGACATACATACATACATTAAGAACATACAGTAAGCTGCTTTTTGGAATCAACTTTATTTACCAATGTGTCAAATATATAGTCATAACAAACATAACGTAATGTAACCTAACAATAGGTTGTAGTCTGCGGTCCGTATCACTTTTCTCGATTATTATCCCAAGTATCGGCATTCACTCGTGCATACTAACGCCTCCAACCGTTTTGTATCTCGGCGCATAAACGTAAAGCCAAGAGTTTCCATCAAGAAGAGTTTCCACAATATTTATATACTTCACCAAGTTGGGAACGTAATGAAATTCTTCCAAAGGACTATCCCGCAGAAACAGAAAATCCGACATTTCACTACAAGTTGCTGCAATTGTCTCCTCTGCAGCAATTTTCAAAGAAATTCCCTTTTCAACCACTTTAAATACTACAATACTGTTGTAGACACACTTTTCTAACTCCTTCTTGATTCCGAGCAAATCATTCGTCAAGATGCCAACAGAGCGCTCAATATTAACATATCGCCCAAATGAAGGAGACTTCAAAATTTCTTTTGGTAGGTTTCGTCCCTCAGCAAGAAAGCTAATCGCCACAGTGCCGTCCATAAGTCCTGAAATTTTCCGCCATTCTAAAAAGGTTTCGGCCGAGTAGTTTTTGTCAATATTCTTTGTGGCGAACCAGCGCATCGCTTCCAAATAACGTCGCATATAGTAGCGTAGTGGTCCAGAGAGTTCATTGTAGTTTGGAAGTAGGGCATGAAACTCCTTTTGTTAACTTTTTAATGAAGTAAAGAGTGAGGCAAATGACGGAAAGCCATTGACGTTGATCATGTCCGTGTCATAATTTTTGAAAAGGCTAAGAAACTGATTGAAGCCATTTTCCAAAACATGCGCTGAAGTTTTCTTTATAATTGAAAACTCAACTACGTCGTCAAGTTCCCATAGCCAAAAGTGAGATTTGATTTCCATCATCAATTCAACACTTCCTACCGGATGAAATGGGTCAACACATAGAGCATATATGCCAGAAGCGTTAATAAGTGCATCGAAGTATTTTGGTTGATCCTCTACGTCAAAGAATTGTGAGGCCCAGTTTCTTAGTTTGGTATTGATTTTACCTAATCCCATAAAATCAATCGCTTCACGGCGATACCTTGCTTCAAATCTTGGAAATTCTAAATTGATTTGAACAGGACCAAAGTTTAGATCTTTTACTTCTCTAAGATCAAACTTTGTTTTACCGCTGAGTGGTTTTGGAAAAACGTCGTCCAATGACGGATGCATTCCTAGAATTGTACAACATTCTACATGAATTTTTTAGAACTCTACGTATTAGCTTGTACGGACGCGTAATAACAACCTAATTCTAGCGGTAAACTGGGTGAATATGGTGGAGCCAGATGCACAAAACAATTAGGCAAAAACTTTGAATTTGAAACCGTGAAATAAACAGTGTTTATTTTGAACAACTTGACCTGTTCCAAGGCGGACTACAGGTGAGTGGGAAATCCCGAGTTATGACCGGTGTCCTGGCCCAAGGGTGACAGGAATGAGGGTTGTCTCTAATTGTGCGGATACCGCTAATTGACCTGATTAATTAAGCTTGAGTTAATTAATTGAATGACTACAAAAAGTGTGAGAGAGGGCCCGGATTCCGGCTTCCTCTTGCCTCACTTGCCTCCAAATAGCAAGTGAAAAAGTGACATGGAGAACGGACGTGGCCACCCCTATCACGTGACCAATTTAGAACAAATAAATGTGGCAAAAAGCTAGGGAAAAAGGGACAAAAGGATCCTCCAGGTGTAGTAACACTGGGCACAATAACTACGAATTGTATGACACTACTATGACACTACTAACCAAGAATCTGGAGAAATTGAAAAAAAAGACCAATATAATTGATTTTTGTGTACCACGTGCTCATTTGCGTAATGCTGTTATACAAATATATAGGCAAGGCAAACAAGCCCGTCCTACGACAGAAGATGTTGAACTGCAATTTCTGGATTGTACTGACCAAGCACGGGTATTTTTGGCTTGCCTTTTCACGTTTTAATAGCAAGGAAATGGTGCCTGAGAACGCAAGTGTACTATTTTTCCCTTTACGAGACACAAATATTTAAAATGAAGAGGAAGCCTCTCTGGTGCTGGGTAATTTTTTGCAGGAAGAAAAAACATACAATTTAAGCCTCTTACACTTATTTGATATTAAAATACGGCTGTAGTAATGCCGCATATTTGCCTTAAACGTGTAGGAATATTTACATATTAAGCACAAATGTTAGAATGCTATTTAAATTAGCACAATCAAATGTTCAGCCTATCCGTAACATTCCGCTAGTCCACAGAAGGAGGACACCAACCTGAAATCAGGTACGGCCGTAGCTTTCACCTGATAACCGCAGGTGACTCTATGCAAATGAGGGCAGTCTTTAGGATTCCCTTAACACTCTTGGGAAACCTCATCAGGTAATTTCCATATCCTCTGTCTGTGTATGCCTAGTTAACGGAGATACGGGCATACACAAGATCAGAGGCAATTAGAGGTAATTTCTTTCAGGGTAAAACGAACAGTAAAGACTTTTTTGTGGCTGATCGGGGGATTTGGACCCCAGTTCTCATGCTGTTTGGTGGAGAGAGATCTAAACAGCTAGGCCAACTCTAGTTATTTATTAAACACTACCCATTGACTACCCACTACCCAAAAAATAACTGTTGACTTTATTTTAATATGTTACTTTTAAGTTTTTGTTTAAATGCAACGTAACTAGTGAGTCTATTACGTTGAATTATAGGCACGCAAATTAAGCTTAATCAAAAATTAACCTTTAGCTTACCATGTTTCTTAAATTGCGCTGTAACAAGGTTTTCCGAGCCCATCTCTCAAGTATAAAGGAAAGTGAGGAATTCAACGTTGCTTGTGTTTTTATACCCATTAATAATGTCTGACAAAAAACACCAGGTATTATATTTTTGATCAATACAATCTTCTACACTAAATTGAGTTTTAATATCTAATGCATCATGGATAAATGACTGCGAAGAAATAAAATGAAATCATTATTATTCCATTTAAATTCCACACAATCTCTACTAATATGAAATGTAACAGCGTAAGGTAAGTTGTGGATAACACGCAATGGTAAAAGTATGACCTAAGTTTAGAAATTCATTTTCCTTTCTGCTGTAAATAAGGTTGAGAATCTGAAGTTTATTAAAAACTAGTTTTAGGGTTATATTTTTACACTACATTATAAGAACTTATTTGTATTTTTTGTACCAGACTCCAGCAAAATGGAATGTTTATGTTCCATACCGCAATATTTAGTTTGCATGACTACTCATTCTTCATCTAATAAACAGTGGTAAAACGGTCAACCAGGCAGCGGGCGAAAACTAGTCAGAATACATTAGACATTAGAAAAATGTTAGAATCAATAGACTGTAATACAGAACTATGGGTGTCGAGGTTTTTTTTTGGAAATCAAGGGGTCATTTTTGAGTGAACTCGGCCTCAGAAGCTATCAAGATTATCATAACTTCTTATTTCATGCAAAAGTTTTTAACCTTAAAAAGGTCATTCTGAGGTCAAGGGGCCATTTCGGGGTATAGAAGGTTTTCAAATACAGCATAATTTTTTGTTTCATACGAAAATAGAGTTTGACATTGAAAGGTCATTTTGAGGTCAAAGGGTCATTTTAGGGGCCACAGTGAAAAGTGTCTTATACACATGTTGTCCTCCTTTATAAAAGAAACAACTTTTGTAGGGACCATTTTTTACGTTATTATAGAACGGTGTTTTTACATTTACAGCATAGCACTTCACTTATGTGCAAAATAAAACGCAGCATTTTCAGCAGTCTTAAAAGGAGACGACAAAATACGTTAAATTTATGCTAAAATTTGTGCAATGTTGCATTTGACCTTTGATTCTGGGAAAACGGAAGTAAAATATGAAATTTGTAGCTGCAGAGGTTTTTTCAGGCATCGGTAACTGACATGCAGACAGGCGGATAAACGGACGGGAAAACGAACGATTCTATGTATTATAAATATTGAAATAAATACACTAAATTTACCTACTTCTGTTAACGAAGTCGTTTACTAGCAGTCTAGTGGTTAGAGGTTCTGTCTCTCAAAGATTGCGGGCAATAATTCAATTGTTGTACAATTTTTTAAAATATTTTTATCCTGTACTTTGCCTTTTGCCTGTAGCCTTTAAGTCTATTACACCCTTAAAAGCTTTTATTCAATAATAACAATCCATTTACGTTAAGATTTGTAGGGTTTTCTCGTAAATGCGTGAAAATGGCCACGCTAGAGCGGGAACATTAAACTCTATTATTACAAATGAACAATTTGTATTTTATTGCACACAAAACAGAGATATTAGTAGCAAAAGGATGGTTGATTGGGAAAGCTAGCTCCCGCTTTAGCAATGTAATTGGAAAGGAGGACCAACAAATAAATTAAAAACTTCTTATCTGCTGAAATTATTGTTTTCCAAATGTTTTCAAAATTGCTCACGGCCCGTAGTGCGGGGGTTAACAAACTGCTCCCAGCTTGGGTGCAGAGTTCGAATCTCGGCACATTCACAGTAAAAAGTGGTGGTGTGGTAGTGGTGAGTGGAAGCCTAGTTGCGGTCGTAGAGGCTGAACATGGGTCGGTATGCGTAAGGTGGTGTTTAAATAGACTTGTAGTTCATTTATCTACACCTCAAATTTTATTGTAATTTTATATATGAATTTATGTATTGTGTTCTAGTTTTAAATACTTGACCAATTGTTAGTGTCCAAAATGTCGAGGTCGTCAATTTAATTGGCAAATTTAATTCAATCTAACCTCGCTGTCAAAAGTTCCAAATGGCAAGTAATTGGAAGAAGTTCGCTGAAGTGCTGCATCAGAGTGCGGCGGAGGCGTAAAAGCCTCTATCGCGGCACTCGCAGGCTTGCCTAACCACTTCGTCGTGCACGCGATTGATGTGCAGCTTCAGGATGTGCGTCGTCTTCTTGCTTGCGCCTCACCCTTCGCACGTAAAGTTGCCAAATCTTCACCTGAGGTTCGTGAAAGCGGGTTACCATTTTTCTTGACCCTTAGCACCTTTCTTGAGTTTTTGTCCCTTCTGCGATAATATTTGACCCTTTCCTAAGTCATGGCCCTTCTCCGAGATATGTTGACCTTTTCCCATGACCCTCCTACTTTTCTAAGTCACCTTCATCAAACTCTACGGTCCCCTGACCCAATTTAATGGCCTCTCCATTATAAACTTCGCTTCCTCGACTCTTTGACCTTTGACCCGACTCCCTTCTGCGAACCGTTAACCCAATTATCTTAGGCCTTAACCCATTTTCCTGCACACTTGACTATTTCCCCTGCTATTTTGACCGAACTTTTTTTTGCGCTTTAGCTCCTCTAAGTGACCATTTGACACGTCTCATTGACCATGTCGCACTTCTATTTGACTCTATGGACCTTTTGCATGCCTTCATAACTATTCTGCGAGGCACTTCGACCCTTTTCCGTGACGTGTTGTACCTTATCTCTGATGCACTAACTTTCTGCTCTGCTTTTTTGACCCTCCGAGGTTTCGGGCGGTCAAGAATGACAAAATCTTTAGGCTAAAAACCGTCCTTGGACGACTTTTTCACCTCGAATGGAATCAGCTCCTCATTTAGTCGCATACACTCCTCTGATCAGTTGTGACACGTAAAGCAATAAAAGAATCAATGGGAAAGCTCTTGGGTCACCAGAGAAAGCAAAGGCCTCCTCGTTGGCTCTCAGCAACTTGAATTTCTCGAGAAGGGGAGCAGGAGGTGCAACTGATGGCAATGTGGTTTGACAGTAGGGAGAGAAAAGATCCTGTCCTGAATTCTACCCTATTTCATTCTGTTTTCTAAAAAGTTTTTTAACTTAATAAAAATACAATAAAACTTGTATCAAATTATAGTGAAAATTTAATTTAAGTATCAATATAACTTCATGTAAATTAAAAATGAAGTAAGTGTGAGGGAAGGGTACTCTCACAAAAACTCATTTCATGCACCGAGTACCATCACCATGAGTTCTAGTTTTGGGCGTTCTATTTTGTTTATTTGGGCATCCTATTTGTTTTATTACAAAATACTTTCCTTTTTTAAATAAGCGTGGAAAAATTTGCTTCAAACTATTTCTGCGGAGTTATCACCACCCCAAATTTCAGCTCTCTCCACCCATTAATTGGAGTACAGTGGATTTCGGTTGCTGTAACTCCGGCTACTATCTAGTATGTACTACTACTACTATCCCAAGTTTCATAACATACACGTTTACTATATCTGAGGTTTACGGTATTTAAAGGTTCCTAATAAACGAGTCTCCTGCATTCGAAATTTACTATATCCAAAATTTCATAATACACACGTTTAATATCTCTCAGGTTTAAGGTATCCAAAGCTTCCTAATAAACGAGTTTACTGCATTCGAAATTTCCTATATCCAAAACTTAATAACATATACGTTACGTTTACTATATCTGAGGTTTACTGTATCCAAAACTTCCTCATAAAAAAGTTCCCTGCATTTGAAATTTACTATATCTGAAACTTCATACTATTCATGTTATCTTATGTTCACTGTATCCAAAGTATTATTACATACAAGTTGCAAGTATAAAAAACAAAATGCATGCTAACTTGCATAAGCAAAGCCGAGATATAGTCAAAGCAGTATAAGCGTGATGTGACTGTTTTCGGAGTCACAATTGCCAAGGTTCACTATATGACTTTTTTTTAAGACTCTAACTCCTACTTTGGCGATGACAACGTTTGTAACGTGACACCTTTTTTATTGGAATAGGTTTGATAGTGTAAGAGTAGAGCAGAGTAAACTTTCCGTTCAGTTTTTACTGTGGCGCCCAAAGTAACAGTGAAAAAACAAAACAAGGTGGGTAAAATAAGGACCAACTTTAGTAATTAGAATAATGGTATCGCATAGTATAATAGTCTGCCAGTAGCCGTAATAATGTGCAAATAGCCTTGCTAAATCCTGATAAGGCAATTTGAATTTGGATAAATTGGATATATTTTACAGTAAGCCAATGCTCATTTTGCTTATACATTTAATTTCAATTAATGCAAACTCACAAGCTTTGAACTAATTGCTGTAGCATTGACTAGATGTTTTTAGAAATTTACTACCAAAAAATTGACAGTTTTTGGACTCAACGAACTGTGTACTTTATTTGGGTGATTACTAAACATTTAATTTAAAACAGAAATTGGTGGCGCAAAAGAATGCTGCTCCTACACTTAATTATTATTAAAAAATAACTCAATATTATTTAATTATACTTAATTATCAGTTAAGTTAATACTTATTTATTACACGTAAGACAAGCCAAAACTAGCCGGTCCAAGGACAGGAGGATAAAAGACTTTACGCAATCTACAAATTGTCTCTGCATTTCTTTCCCCAATGGCATGCCAATTTCTTATACTGTCTAATCTGCCCTCAAAAACTCCACTGAAAATGCTTGAGTTGCCAACAACATACAGAAAATTTCTAAATATGACGTACCAGCCACGAGCAAAATTTTTTTGAAAACATTTATTCATTCGAGAAATTGGTTTGAGTTCAAGCCAGTTTTTTCCACAACATCAATTTTCATTATTTGAATGAAGTTTTAAAAGCTCCACCGTTGAAGAGTATGGAATAAACCTTTTATTTTACAAAATCTTAAACCTTCATGCAGCACTTTTGTAAGAAGAGTAATCAGAAATTTAATTCTTTTGATTTACAGATTTAATATAGGCCAAAATGCCGTGCTGGAAGCAGCACCCTTCTTCTCTTCTACTTAATTTAAAAAAATACTGGTTTTGTAATATGATGTCTATATCTGGTGTGGTAAACGGGTGTAAATTGAAGACTTTCGTGTTACCGTGCTACCGTACACTACTCTCTACCATAAATTCTATTCTGACTATTGGAAAAATTCCCCCCGTGCAAGCTGCTGTATTAGTTTGTCATTTTCATGGTTGGTAAAGTCGGGTACTATTAAATTGAATTCGCTAGTTATGCAGAGGTTACCGCACCTCAATATTGTGTCTTCCATCACTGGCTACTTTATATGTAAAAATGGTAATTGTCAGTGACAAGAAAATGGACTCACCAAATCATTTGGAGATTCATATCTAGTTTTTATTTTGCCGATGGGTAAAATCGTCTAGCCAAAAACGAAAGGTGAGGTAAATTTGGACCCAAAAGTTTTTCTAATATTTTATTTTTTACAATACACAAACGAATCCGGCCAAAATCACAGCCTCTAAGCTAGCGTTTGAGACACGCAATTTTATCTTTTCCGTTTGAATGCAGATGATCAATTGGGAATGTTTTGGGTACTTTAGTAATGATAATATGGTTATGGTATAGAAGTAGTCTTTCAAGGTAAATTCTATAAGGTAACTGTATAAGGTTTAAAAATGGTAAAAACTTAAAACATTATAGAACGACTTTCACTACATTGATTTACATTAAATTACTAAATTTGTACTGTTGTGTAAACATTACGCAAGTATCGGCGGCTGGACAAATACAGTTTCTAATTTCGTTTAAATTTTGTTTTTATCTAGTAAAATAGAATTTGTTACGTTGCAGGTTTTGTAGAAATCTGGATATAAGGCCTGAATTTGTAGTTTTTTTCTATCATTTCAAGCAAATTGGCCGCAGCTATTTTTATTTGAGAAGGTGCAAATTGAATTCAGTTGTACATTTGTGCGAGTTTGGCGTTTTCGTTTACCCACGTTGACAATTTTTTTATTAACTTAAATTTAAGGCAAGCATAAAATTTTTGTACAGTACAATTTTTTGGTAAACATGCAAAGCCCAGGATTCATAATTGTGTTGTCAATTTGCTTTACTGGCGTTTTTTCAGGAAACACAAAGACTCCCAGAAGTTTAGAGGTAACTTTTTACATTCCTTTTATTCTAAACTACCATATAAATAACTAAATAATTATGTTGAGCGTACTTTTGTGGTGATTCAAAAGATGGAGCAGAGAGTAGTCAGGAAAAAGTCTGTCCGTTTGATCTTGATGAAAATTTGTATAATTATTGAATTTATCGCTAAATTCGATGTTGCACTTGATTTGTTTGACCCGATATAAGTTGACCTCTTGAGGTCACCAATGTTATGGTGAAAGTTTGTTATTGTTTTGGCCTTTTAATGACCTTAAATGTTAATTCCAAATTTTCTAATAATTTCTGTGTTTTCTAGATGAAAAACTTCATCTGCTCATTTAACGCTAAAGTCAAGAAAATACGTACGGTAGTGTTGGTAGTTTTTTTTTCTCGTTGAGCGTTTATCCTGTACTTTACCTTTTACTGTTAATTTTGTTAACTCTAGATTTCAAACTGTAACGGAATGTGTCATACCAAGTTAAAAATTGAATTCCACAACATTTTTCAATTGATTTGCTAATTATCTTCAAAACCAAACGGGCGGATTTTATCATAGCTATTTCCTGCATCGTCTTTTTTAAACTTTGCAAATTTAAAAATCTAATTGTATTTAATACTTGATTGTAATTTATTATTACTAAAACAAAAATTTCAACCGCGACATTGAAGTTCTATTAATTTTTAAAAGCTTACATATTAACTCACTTGCTACAATTTGTGATATAAAAAATTTACAAAAATTGGGAATTCAATTATTTGGAAACTTTTTCAGTCTCAAGCCAAAAATATTTCTTATTCAAGTAGCTCTTTGAAATCTGCCTATGCATGGGTGTTGGTTGAAAGTGTTAATGGGAGAAGCATAATCGAGAATCACTTGCAAGCACTTGACATTTCACTTTGAACCCGCTTACACAGTCATGAATACAATACCTAACTTTGTTGTTTGTCACAGGATATGCAAAATATTGCAAAATCGGGGATAACATTGGATGTTTCTGGCAGCTGGTGGAAGAGAGGCATAACGTTGAAATATAACACAAAGTAAGATGATGAATAGGGATGAGTGCTACACTTACACTTACACTAACGTGTTGACAAGCCCCATAAGCGGGATTGTAAAAAAACATCGTCGTTTCTAATTTTTTTTAACCTGGAATCTACAGTTTTATGTTTTTAACTCGACTTCCACTACATAAGAATAGCGAAAAAATTTTGTGTCCATTCTTTTGGATTGTGCATTTGATTTTCATATTTGTCATTGCTCGAATTCAGTATTAAACGGCAACTGTTTTACTTATCAAATTATAATTGAACCAAAGTTTAACAATAATTATAACGTGAGAAATAATTTATTTGGTACAAGAATAATTCAAATTATAACAATAAATATTAATTTCTAATTGCGGAAAATGTGTTCATTCTTTTAACAATTTGTAGCTCACGTTTCGAAATCAGTGAGTCAGAACTTTTGAACGGTGCATTGGAATTTGCTCAAATAACAATTGTCACTAGTGTAATGGTATCCGCAATTCCACTGCAGGTCACAGATTTTCAAATTTCAAAAAATATACCAAGGATGATAACCTTCAACTTGTACCACAAGGTAAACTTGTAATACTATATCGAAATCTAATACAATAGTAAAAATACAGTATTACAATTAATTTTTTTATTGACACAGGAAGAATATGATTTAACCTATCAGGTAACAATGCAATATCTATAGGGTACATATGCTGCTATGTTAATATAAACCCAAGTGCGCAAGGTACCAGAAATGTACAGATATTAATATTTTGTTTTCTGTACTGGCGCATTGCAGAACATACAAGAAATCCAGGCTGCAGAGGCATGGCTTTTCGTAGAAGTTACAAATTGGCAGAGAACGTTTACTAGTACTCAGGCTCTACCACTCCAAGTAGTTGACTTGTATAATGGGTGTGTGTTGGAAACTAAAGCAGTTACTTCCCCGAGCGTAAAAATTATTACGTAACTAATTAAATTTATTCAATGTAAATTGCAACAGGAAATTTGGTTTCCGATTGGAACGCACTCCTTTTTTTCGGGGTGTATCAAGCAAAAAAGATCACATGACCGCAGAGATCCAGTTAACGAATCTCAGAATAGATGAATCATCCGCAAAGGATAAGAAGCCGCCAACGAAACTATCGTTTCAAAATATGGTCTACTTTTATCTGAAACCAAAGGTAGTTGTTTGTGCTAACTGGTTGATACACTTTCATAATTATTTCCAATTTCTCAAAAAGGAATACCATAAATGTTCCAATATATGTCCGGGCATTTAATAAAAAATGATAGTCCACCCATTTTATATTTGATAGTATGATCTGGAGTATACTTGAGCCGCGGCTTGTATTAGAATAGGGCTAATATTGGAACAAATGATGTATATACGTTACGAATTATCAAACAACTATTTGTAGCTATTTGCTTTTTTCCACAACCAATATCGGAATTACAATATGTAGTATACAACAATTAAATATAAAATAATACAAATAATAAATAAATAATTAAAATAATTGAAATGTCTTATAATTTCATGGCAGAAATCAACTGATATAGTGTCGAGCGATAGAAAAATTAAATTAGACGCACTATGGGACAATGACGATGGGCTTGAAGACATTCCTGGAAGTTGTGTCAGAGTGTACACTGATAACAACAGGTATAATAAAAAAAGTAAAACCATAACATAATCAGTTATTACAAAACAAAATTGTCAGACAAGCCCTACGACAGGGGAGAAATCATCGCTAAGATTTTCCTTTTAAAGAGTTTCTCATAAAATTACTTTTTGAAAATGTGTGTTAAAATTAAAAAAACTGGGGCCTGAAGCCTTTACAATGAGATTGTATTGTCTTGCTAGTGTTGTAGGTAGCCTGTAAAACAAGAAACAATGTCAAAGTAAAATGGTAACAATAGTTTTCAGGAATACATCCAAGCGGTTCTGGATTCAAATACTGACGTAAAGCTTGACGACTTTCGTTTAAACCGATCCGAATCAAATGAAATGAGATTAGCAAAGGATGACACCGAATGGATATTCTTTACAATTGACTAACTCCAGTCGCTAACTCAATTGTTTGAAAATGTCTAAATCCATGTTCATTCGCTGAATAAAATTATTCATATTGTAACCTGAAATATGGCATTAAGTTAATGCATCCTTACCTTTTTTCTGTATCTGCTGTTTCTTATTTCTACCAAAATATGAGTTTCCAAATGTTTATGAAAATACTTTTAGAATAATAATTCCAGGTAGTAAAACTGAGTACACGTTATTTGTTTATAAAACTAACAAGGACTCCGCGCGTCGCGATTCCTTCTGATCGCGCTCAATTTTGGTAAACGCATTAAGCCAGTCATAAAACTAATGCACTTTTTTGGATTGTTGTCAATGACCATAAATTTAAAAAATTAAAAAAAAATGACTTTTGGGGTGACCGGTTCCGGAAATCCTTACGGTGACTAACACGTAATTTTTGCAATTTCACGTGGCCCCTCCGAAAATTTCAAAACGTCAAGCGACACTTTTTCCTATATTTCCCTTCCATTTCGATACATACATCAAAATTTCACTTGAGTTTTCGACATACACGTCGAAATTTTGATATGTACATCGAAATTTCGATTTCACTTCAGTTTTCGACATGTACATCAAATTTTCAATATGTACATCGAAATTTCGATTTCACTTCAGTTTTCGACATGCACATCGAAAATTCAATATGTACATCGAAATTTCAATTTCACTTCAATTTTCGATATGTACATCGAAATTTCAATATATACATTGAAATTTCGATTTCACTTGAGTTTTCGATATGCACATCGAAATCTCGATATGCACATCGAAATTTCGATTCCACTTCAGTTTTCGTCATGTACATCGAAATTTCATTATGTACATCAAAATCTCGATTTCACTTGTGTTTTCGACATGCACATCGAAATCTCGATATGTACATTGAAATTTGGATTCCACTTCAATTTTCGACATGCACATCGAAATTTCAAAATGTACATTGAAATTTCGATTTCACTTCAGTTTTCAATATGCACATCGAAATCTCCATATGCACATCCAAATCTCGTTATGTACATCGAAATTTCGATTCCACTTCAGTTTTCGACATGTACATCAAATTTTCAATATGTACATCGAAATTTCGATTTCACTTCAGTTTTCGACATGCACATCGAAAATTCAATTTCACTTCAATTTTCGATATGTACATCGAAATTTCAATATATACATTGAAATTTCGATTTCACTTGTGTTTTCGACATGTACATCGAATTTTCAATATGTACATCGAAATTTCGATTTCACTTGAGTTTTCGAAATGCACATCGAAACTTCGAGACGTACATCGAAATTTTGATTTCACTTCAGTTTTCGACATGCACATCAAAATTTCGATATGCACATCGAAATTTTGATTTCACTGGAGTTTTCGACATGCACGCCAAAATTTCGATATATTCATGTACATTGGACTTAAGTTTTTGATACGTACATTGAAGTTTTGATTTCAAAAATTTCTTTCATAAGTTCGTCACAATTCCTAAAGTCGAAACTTTGGTATGTTTATCGAAATTCATATTTGTACAACAGAACTGATTTTTTGATACGCGCAGTTGAGTTTTCATGCAATTGTCTAAATACACATCAAATTTTCGATAAACATAATACATAATTGGAATTTCGATACATAATTGGAAATTTGACATCTTTATCGGGGAGTAAAAAAAACCTATAGTGTGCATCCTTTTACTCATCCTTTTACTTATAGGGTTTACCTTTTTCTCAAATGAACAATTGTTCAATATCTATTTATATCCTTACTAAGGAATAAACCCAAGCCCTAAGTACTCCCTAAGCCGGGAGTACTAAATAATTATTTAAGTAACCAATTAGAAACTGTTTTTGAGCCAATTGGAGGCCATTGTTAGTTTCAGCGTACGTAACAACCTTCATTTACATGTCAAACTCAACTTCCAAAACTTAATTATGATTAATTGTTAATCATACTTAACTAAGTAGAAATCGACCATTGAGCAAATTCAAGGTCATGGCTTGCATCAGCATACGTAAAAACCCCCTTTTACTTGTAAAACTTAACTTCCAAAAGTTAATTACAATTAATTGTTTATCGTAATTAACTAATGGAAATCACAATTAGGAAATTTAATGAATCATTCTAACAAAGTTTTTCAGCTATTTCAAAGTTTATTGTAGAAAAATTGAACTTGGTGGAAACCTTGGTTGGTTCCCTTGAAATTGGTTGGTTTCGAAACTGCGACGTTGATGTTCGAGTTTTTGGCAACGCTTCTCACCAATAGGCCAAATCGTCTCATGTTAAAAATCACCAGAAAAAAGATAGTTATGTTGATGCCTTACCACTCACCAACCACCGCCAACTTCGTTTTATATAATGTAATGGCAACAATTTTGTTTGTTTTGTGTTTACAAAATTTACTGAATTGTTAATTTTGTTCAGAATCATATTCAAATTGTGCTCAAATTTTTATTTTTAACAAGAGTGCGAAATTGACTTGGCCCATTTGAAGTGACCTTTTGAACCGGACATGTGGGCCATATTTTATTTCAGCATTTCATACAAGTTCCTGTACAAAATTTGGTCATGATCTGACAAATTTTATTTTTTGATGGTAATGGTCTCCCTTTCCCATCCAAGTCTAGAAACATTTTACCTTGACCTTTGACCTCGAAGGGTTTGACCCACCAATCCCACCTTCAAACTTAGCCTTCCTATTGTCCTATACGTCATGTTAGCAAAATTTGGGGACACTGTGACATGTGTTTTTCGTCCGCTAGCGTGTGCTAGACGGACAGACGGATTGACATACTGATCACATAAGTCCTAGCTCGGGCTAAAATTTGAATTTTCGATTGATATATTGAACCAAACTCAAAAGAAACCATATTTTGGATGTATTAATTGAAATTTCAATGTACATATCATGAGGAAAAATAAGAAAAAGACAAGCCCTCGCTTACGTTTTACAGTACACGGATATGCTCCCAAAGTAACGGTATAGAAACGGTACGAAAACGGCGAATAATTACCCTACCATATTTAAAGGCATAGAAAAATTAAAATTAAATTAACCGACATTTCCTATATCAAACACAGTATTTCATCTCACTGCATACATTCATAAACTAAATTGGTTGGCTGATTGATGGGATCCGAGGGCGCGCTCTAACCACCCACTAGGGGAGCTAGGGGAGCCCAACGCCTGAAGTCTTCACGCCAGTTCGGGCCGAAATGTATGGAAATCCCAGTGATCAAACCACACACATGAGGACCGAGGCGGCCGTAAGATTGGAACCGACGAGTGCAGTGTGGAAAGTGCAATGCACTAACTATTAGAAAGCGGCGGGTGTCCATTTAATGTTTTGTAGAGAGTATACTATTTTAACTCGGGGGTTACTTTTGACAAATTTTTCATAACTTTTAATATTGTTTGATTTTTTTTTGGTCATTCTGAGTTAGGCTCATGGGAAGCTCTGGGGTAACTTTTTGTTTCATGCAAAGCTAGATTTTGACCCTAAAAGGTCAATTTGAGGTAAAGAGGACAACGGGAGACAAAAAAAATATCCAACACAATTGTTACCCTAAAAAAGAGGACCAACTTTTTTAGAGGTCATTTGCTAAGCTTTCATAGAATAATATCCTTGACCTTTGGCCTTGAAGGGGGTCAGCTTGGGTCAAACAAAACCCACTTGAACTGGGCCGGGTCTCAAATTTGGAAGCAGATTTAAGGTACGGACAGACGGACACAAATGACGAAAACATAAAGTCGATTTCGTTTTGTTCCCGCTACTTAAAAAGAGATGTAATAGAATAGTGACTCAAGTTGACTCTTCACTTATGTTTTAACAACACAGAGAGAAAAAGTCTGCTCCCTTTCGCTTCCCAATTCAAATTCTCATTTTCAGAGTAAAAGTATTGTCACTAGTTAGTTTTCAGAGATAGAGATAGAGTGAATTTTTTTTTTACGACTGTTAATTCTCTAATTTTTTTCTCCTTTCTTCTATTACAAATTCAAAGTATTTTATGTAATACATATTCCTATCTGTCACTGTAAGAAATCCATAATACATCCTCCAGAAACAATTGAAAGGATGTTGTTAAAACTTATACAGGGTTTCTCCAAATTGATTTTACTGGAGTGTGTCACAGCTGACGGTGAGTTATATAGGTCAGTTATAACAGAAAGCTCTTTTTATTCATAACATAACATCATCCACAATTGGACCTTGCCATAATCCTTCAATCAAATTATTATCAGATCAGATTATTCCATTAAATGGAATTGTTTGTACAAGTGACATCATACAAATGATAAAGTTTTTGAAATATAATTTAAAAAGTCTAGATTTGAGCAGAGCTAGAAAAAAACACGAATAGAACAAACTTGGAAAGGATCATAAAATGGAGGGAAAGGAAGAATTGATTGAAGATAACAAACGTTTTGAATTCGTTGCAAATCGGAAATTTTGCACGCGTGGCAGGGTTGCCATAGGAATCCTCTTGGCGACAATTTCTATTTCGCTTATCATCACAATTGTACAATTTTCCAGCTCTGACTAGTAAGTCACATGGTTTTCATAATGGAAGCATTTCCTCAACGCAAAAATATTGTATTGCATTATTGTACTGTTTGAATTCCAAAATGTATCGATGTTTTACTTGCAATTATATTCATTTTTTAACTGATTATGTAGGGATACTACCTTGCTTTCCACAATCAATTATATGACACAAAGCGTCGTCATTTTTTCTTGGATTCTGCCACTTAAACATTTTATTATAAAATAATTTGCTTCATTAGAACTACATATATCAAAGGTTTATATATATATTTTAACCAATTTACTTATATAATGTTATAACTTCCGATATTTGTATTAATTGTGTGGAATACATGCAATAGTTTTGTTTTATTTTTTAGTACAGATGAAACAAATTGGTCGCTGACGGTAACCAACAAGGGACGCGCTCGGAAGGGTGAAATGATTTTCAATGACGAATTTAACACCTTTGATCTGGGTACATGGGAGCATGAAATTACAATGACTGGGGGCGGGGTAATGGTTCCAAGTTCAATAATTGACTAAATTATCACAAGATTAACTAGTTATCTTAAATGTTTGAATTTTTTAAAACAAGAGCGGGGAATTTCAAATGTACCTCAACAACCGTTCAAACAGTTTTGTAAAAAACGGAAAACTATATATAAAACCTACACTTGCGGCTGATCAATTTGGAGAGGAAACACTAACGTCTGGAACCATACAATTTGGAGGCGGAGCTCCTGCCGACAGGTGATTTAATTAAAGTGCTAATTATTTTAAGCAGTTAATTTTATTAACTACAATAGTTGCGTTAATTGCGTGTTCAATTTTTGAGGTGTACAAATGACTGGGCTAATGGATGCTTGAAGACAGGAGAACCACTGCATCCCATAAACGTTGTTAAATCTGCCCGGATTCGTACACTCAACTCCTTTTCCTTCAAGTATGGTCGCGTTGAAGTGAGGGCGAAAATCCCGACTGGTGATTGGCTGTGGCCTGCCATATGGATGATGCCAGTCCATAACCAGTACAGCGGATGGCCGGCGTCAGGGGAAATTGACATTATGGAGTCACGTGGGAATGTAGAATTATTTCAGGATTGCGATGTGGTGATATGTTCAAGCGGGAAAAGGAATATTGGCGTAGAGCGCGTGGGGGCTACAATGCATTTCGGACCATTTTACCCCTACAATGGCTGGGAAAAAACACATTATAATAAATTTTCTCCACCAGGAAAAGGATTCAATCAAGATTTCCATCTTTACCAAATGGAGTGGACGCCAGGTACATTTTCTACTTAATTACAATAAAGTAGAAAACTTATCTTGTTTTAAACTTATTCTGAAATCTACTTTTCACGGTTTATTAATAACGTATAAAAAGGAATATCTATTAGTTAGGCAATTCCTGGACAAATAAATAGCTATATTTTAAAACTTAAAATAAATTTTAAAATTTTCGGCAAATTTTGTTTAAAATATTAAAATTTCTTACCTTTTATTGTTGCAGACTGAAGTCAAACTTAAAGTAAATAGACAACAGTCAATATTTTAATTTTATTAGGAAATGTATAAACTTAGAATTTTGTTTGTTTAGAACACATAAAGTTTAGCGTTGATGACGAGGTCATTGGAATATCAAAACCCCCTCAAGGGGGGTACTGGGCCGTTGGAAACTTTTCGGATGAATTTGACAACCCTTGGATTTACGGGGATAACCCCCGCATGGCCCCATTTGACCAACGTTTTTACTTTATTCTCAATGTGGCCGTGGGTGGGAACAACGGTTACTTTCCAGATGACGCAACGGGAGGCGTCACTAAGCCCTGGATAAATAATTCTCCAACTGTAAGCTTATATTCTATTTTTAAATTTAAATTTTGTATTTATATAATATATAAATAATTATTTATATATATTTATTTAACTCATTACATAATATACTTATTATAACAGTATGTTACGCCGGATCATTCTGATTAATTTTTACAAATTTTACCTAAAACATTACGCTCTATGATTTGACACTGATTTGATTCGGCTCAACATTTTATGTCAATTTTGTTGTATAATGTAAAATTGACGTATAAAGATTATGCAACGGAAACTCTGTCCGCTGCCGGGGGAATGTCAAAAAAAGAGGACTGGAGGTGGGATACGATCCCACAACCTCTCTTCACCGGGGAGATGCTCTACCATTTGAGCTACTCCGTCCTGTTGACATTCTCTCCTCTATTACCCTTACTTAGCTTGCATAAGTTTTTTGATCGGTATCCGCTATAATTAAAGATATGTTTCATATATTACAGTCAATGGCAGATTTTTGGGCGAGAAGAAGTGATTGGCTGTCAAATTGGGAGAAGGCAGGAGATGACGCAGCGATGCAAGTGGACTACGTCAGGGTTTGGGCATTGTAGTCAAATTAATGATGGATTAATTAAATATATTCCTTATTTAATTCAAATTAACATTTAACTACTGGATAAAGACGTTGACTTGAAGACTCGACCGCCAAGGGTTCGAATCCTACAGCTTTATACATTTTACTGAAACCAACGCTCAAATAGCTCAATTCCATTTTTTCGGATTCCTATTAGCTCATTGTGGTTAAAAATTAAGAACAATTAACTTTTGAAAAATGTGTTTCACGTTTCTGAAGCGTCAAAGTAACTTAAAAAAATATTCATAATTTGTTAATTGATATTACTGATTTACAACAATTAGTTGTACACAAATCAATTTCTACATGAATCAGGGATTGAAGTTAAAAACGAGGAAACATCGTCAAAACAATCTAAATAGTCGCTACCAGTGCTCGTCATTCGACATCAAATTCCTTTTATGTATGATTTTTTCTGTGCGTCCGTGTTTTGCAATTGCAATCACACTTTAAAACTACGACTGCTTTTGCATTCCAAAACCACAATTGCACTTCAAAACCAAAAGCAGCTCCCATATTATTGTAGGCAAACACTCTGAAGACCTATTGGTTTATTTTCTTAACATGGGCCTTATGGCAGGGTGTTGTACA
>JAQFYP010000671.1:0-20683 GCA_034694865.1 Bilobella braunerae | reverse complement strand
CCAAATTAAACATTAAATCAAAATACTTTCAATCAACTCTTGATTGATATTTCGTGTTTGCGGTTGTTGGTACTAATTTTTAGTTTTTCTTCAATATACTTTAATCCTATTTTTTGCCGACTTGATGTTGAAAATGTTTTCCAAATTTATCCGGACATAAATAAATGTTTTCCAAATGTATCAAAAAATAAACGTGTTGAATTTGATCAATTGAATGAATTTCGGCTTACCACAAAGGAAATGAAAGCCTTCATTTTCCGATCCAAAATAAATAGTATTTCTGGAGGAAGCGGCAAACGTTTGTAATCGGTCACTTGCGAACTGCTCAGTCGAGCTAACCCTCAGAAGTCACTCAAGTCCGAAGACTATCGCAAAACTGCATAAGATGTCAAAGTGGTCACGGAGCTTTTATACCATAAACCTTCCTAGCCCTCCTTCGAACCCACCCAGTGTGTAAAGGAAATATCGTTTTGATCACTGCTCAACAATAGGCTGCCCCAGTCCGATCTAGATCTTCCTTGGCATAATAACTTCTTTCCTTCCGGATCACCATCCTAACCCTTCAATAGGATGACCCTTCAGGCCTAAGGGCCCCCTTACCTCAACCTCAACCAAAGTCCCTCATCTCCTAAATGAATTGCATCATATTCATTGTCTTAACCACGCTTCGCTAACTTCCCCTACGCAAGTCAACCCTTCTGTGTCACTTGGCCTTTCGTCAACCTCCGTGACCTATACTTCGGCCAAAAATACTTGATAACAAAGTAAACGCGCATGATGCAGGCAGTCATTAGGGAGCGATCTTATATTACAAAATCCGATTTTTTTTTCTCGAAGCTCCTTCCATATAATTTTGTTTTGAGATAATAATGAATTCTGAAGTGTTTCCCCTGCTTTCCTTAAATCCAATTGTCATCTAAAAAGCACTTATGAATGATAACGCTAACCGGTTCTTGACGTTTTTGATATTTTCTTGGCTCCCATTTTGTATTCTCGACGATTCTGATTTAGGAAGAAACAAAAAACCTTTCATTACGAATTACGTGCGTTATTCCGGAGGAGTCGCCGACCCATATTTCAACGGAAAGCATGAGTGCATGCAACCACGCATTTTACCACTCACTTTCATTTCGGTCACCATTTACCACTCATTACCACCACTAAATGTCAATTATTTTTTTGTTTTCAATTTTTTTGGCTTCAAAAAACGATGGAAGTGGATCCGCTTCCATAAACTTTGTCATTTTCTTTGCATTTCCTTGATTAAATTAAGAGTCCCATTAAAATATAAAGCATTGCAAATATGACATAATGAGATGCTAAAATTTAGTTGTTAACTGAAGTTCATTTGCATTTTTTTTGATTTAGTGAAAACTGCAGTAGAGCGGAGAGATCGAATTTAAAACGGATTAATCGAACAAGCTTTGAAATGCTTTATTTAAAAAATTTTAATATTATAGAATTTGAATTGAAGCCAATATTTATTGATACCGCACAAAGCGTTGAAATTTTAAACGCCGCTAATTATATGATAAAAGACACTGTAAGCATTATTCTTTTTAATTATACCAGCAGCGCCTAAACTTATGGAGTGTATGTGTACGAGCGCGTGACGCCATTACCTCTCCTTAGGCTCCGCCCCTACTGCAAGCGTCTTAACGCTGATTGTGTGACGATGACATACTTTACGAAAAAAAAAAGCGGATGTGAGTTGTTTTGGTAAATAACCCCCTGTCACTGGGCATAAAACACAGGGTAAATTATATCTAAAAAAAAAACAATAAAGGTCTTGGCTCTGATTTTAGCCAGAAAACAATAGACATCACTGTTCAAGGCAATAACAAGAAGTTAATGTTACGGAATGATTACTTACAAATCTTGTTTAATTGTATTTGCCCTAATTAACCTCTCGGTGACACTATTTTCTTTTTAAGTGCTTTGACATCACCACCGCTGTAATTAGGCAGATTACTATTTGATAATTTATTCCATCGCTACTGCATCAGGAAAAACATTTTATAATTGTTGTTTTAAAAGTGGTTTCGTCACCAAATTATAGTGCAATAGCTGCACGTAACACCTTTAATTAAGTAAAAAATTTACTCTTTCTCACTTAAATTGTAATTAATGTGCAACCTGCGTTTGTCAAATCCTTGAAACTCTAGTTGGTCGCATTTCTGCAGCAGTGCGTAGGGCTCCTTTGCATAAATGTGCACTAATGCGTCCACTGCACTGCAGCTATCAAGCAACTTATCACATAAGCCTTAACCTCGCTTTAATTTTTGCATGGCAAAATCGTTTTAAATTGAAATTTTTGAAGTTATTAAAGTTTGTTGTAATATTTTATACAATTTTTTATTCACAACTTTGTGCGCATTGATTTCTGAATTTAATTTATTTTCAGACAGGATATATACATGGAGGCTAACGTAAGGGATGAATTGATTCTAAACAATTGAAACAATTGAATTTGTATTTGAACTTGGGAAAGATTATTAAGATAAAGCTTTAGAAAGTTGCGTTATTCTGAAAATTATAAATCAGAAAAGTAAAATCATAGAAGAAACGAAGAGTTAATTTAACAACGACAATGACCTTTACAATAGGTAACGACAGGCCAATTTGAAGCATCAAGATTATGGACTTTACATTGTTATTTTATACAAGAACAATGGGAATCAAAACTAATTATTACCGGTGAATGCTTCACAAGGAATATGTAAAGCTGTTTGTTTCTATTCGAAGGGGATTTTGTCACCAGAAAACACTATATTCCTTCAATTTTGTTTTGCTAGATTGGAATTAAAGGAAAACGCAAACAAGGGACTTGGAGTTTACGATGGTTGTCTCAAAACAATTCAAATCTTCAGATGAATTTATTTTTACCCTAATTAACCGTTCATTTCATTACTTAATTGCACATAAGTTATTATAATAAATTGTATTGCTTCAATTTAGCATTTTTTCTAATGAAACTGAAAGTTTAATGGAACCTTGGGCATTAAGCAACGTTTTGATTTTCGAAAATAAAATGCCGATCAATAAAAACGTTACTAAAAACGCCCTAATCAAACAATGAAAATAAAGCCTATGCTTAATCTAACACAAAATTACGTTGAATTTAAGTCAAGGAGATGTGCTAAAAGTTTTGTTAAAATGGTTTTAAAACAGCGATGAGTATGTTACGGGTCACTCGCTAGCTAGGGTCGCCTAATTTGACTTCCTGAATTTTTTGAATTACGTGGTTTTTGAGGTAATTGTTTCACTTCCGTTTATCTTTTTATTGCAAATTCCTGTTGTTGCGAAGTGGGTTGACTGACGCGCGCTACTTGCTCTTTCTGCGTAAATCATGTAAGCATGGGAAGGTGAATTCATTACCAATTCTTTTGTTGTCATGAAATGCATTCCGTAGGAAAACGTCCACTTTGAGCATCCCTTCATTTCCTTTTGTTTTTGCGGAAGAGGCCTTACGCAACCCATCAAAAATATGACTCCAAATGAATTCCTGTTATGTAAGTTAAATCGTGCTCTAGTTATGAGAATCACTGCCTCATTTATTACAGTCAATTTTTCCTCTTGACGTCGTCGTTTGACCACTTTCAATCTCCCTTCATCGATAGTAAACAATTATCCCATCCTAAAAGTGCTCTTTTGCACGTTGCCGGTAAGTAGCAATTAGGTTATTCACTCCAACAATTATGATTGCTGCTACGCTTTATTGGAAGGAATTGGCTGGTCAAGCCACTAAATACTTGTCACAGTAATCACGGCAGAATTAGGAAACGCTAATTAACGCCTTGACTCATTAGGCACAGATATTTTGCAAAGGGAACCATTGAATTGCGACAATAAATGCGAATAAGTCACACTCTCACACTTTAGATGTATATCCGACATCAAACGCTAATTCAAAATCAAATGATTCCGCGTTTTATTTAAAACAGACTTTTTTTTAAATGGCATTGACGTTTACATCACTTTTTCCCATTCGATGTTAGCTCGTTTTATCAAATTTATCAAATAGTTTGAAATAGTAATAGTAATACTTTTTAAATTTTTGAATTCAAAAAGCGAATAAAAATAATTTGTTTTGTTCGCTCATTCAGTCATACATTTTCGACGTCCGCAATATCACTTGATCCGATGGTTTACTGCAGAAATTGAAAAAATTGCTTCGTAATATAGTCAATCATTTAAGAACAATTATCAATTAATCAAGCACTTACAATTTTAATTGGCTGTCATTTAAGAAGTTGTAATGTAAATTCCCTTTGTAAATTTTCTATTGTCGATAGAATTGTTTCCGATTTCATTCCAACTTTGAGTGGCGGGATTTGGAAGCGCAAAATTCAATCATATCATTGTTCATGTTTGATCATTTCACATTTTTGATTTTGTTTATCTTCTTTTCTTGTTTATCGCTAATTTACAAATTTTAAATCACTCGCTTCACAATTAATTACTCAATCAATTAATTAATCAAAGATAGAAGATATAAGCGACCCAGGAAATTGGTAAGTCTGTCTATACGCAGCTCATGAGTTCCAAATCTCAACGACCTAATTAATTAAAATTTAAATCCCCTTTCACTTTTCAAAATACCCGAAAAATTTGCATTTCTTTACAGTTTCCTTTTTTAACTAACAGTGTCCATAAAGAAAAATGTCTTCGTCGAAAAGGAAGTCAAATGCTACTACTGATACTGCAGCTAGGAATTCAGCCCCATCAACTTCATCAAAAAATGCTAATAAGAATGGCGGCACACCGCCACCGCCACCAAGCAAGAAATTTGCAAATGCCAATGATGATGACGAAGATGGTGACATGTTTGGAGACGATGACATGGAGCTGATGGACGCCGCAGATGACATGGAGAATGATATGGAGTCGCTTGTCGAAGCAGAAGAGATCGATAGCTCAACCACGGTGTCGTACTCGGAATGGGAGAGGCCTCCTGTTCCATCGACATTTTCACCTACTAACAACGCCTTATCCTTTCAGCAACTCGATATGGATCATTACATTGGGAAACCAGTCGCCGGCATGCCAGGGGCAAGCATGGGGCCAGTACCTATAATTCGGTATAAAATAGCATTTTGACGAGGCCGTTACTGTTAGTCTTGCGTCATCATTTTAATCTTCCGTTTTGCCCTCTCGCGTTTTGCTAAAGGATGTTTGGTGTCACCGATGAAGGATACTCTGTTTGCTGTAACGTCCATGGCTTTTCGCCATATTTCTACGTTTCACTTCCAGAGTCGTTCAAACCTGGGCACTGTGGAGAGTTCAAAGCAGCTTTGAACAAAGCTATTTTGGCTGATATGAGATCAAATCGGGATGGGTTGACTGACGCTGTTTTAGCAGTTGACATCGTTTACAAGATTAACATTTTTGGATACCGGAGTGACGACAAAACTCCGTTCGCCAAAATAGTACTAGCAGTGCCAAAGTAAAGAGCCATTAATGTTTTTATTAGCATGACATTAAGTAGCGTTTTACTCATATTCATAATTTTTTGTAGATTAATCGCTCCAGCGAAGCGACTCCTAGAATTGGGGCAAATCAATACCGCCAACCTTGGATCCTGTGCGTATCAAGCCTTCGAATCTAACGTGGATTACGAAACCAGATTTTCAGTGGATAATGAAGTAGTGGGATGTAACTGGATCGAGCTTCTACCTGGAAAATACACCAGACGCAGCGTTGACTCAAGTACTTAAAATCGGTTCATAGTTTCGATTTATTGTCATGTACCCAATTAACGCATTTTCGAATATGTCTTAATTAACGTAGACTTGAAGCCCGCAACTCGTGCTCAAATAGAAGTGGACGTATCAGTTAATAACATGATATCTCATGCTCCAGAAGGAGAGTGGGCTAAGGTGGCTCCATTTCGAATATTGTCTTTCGATATCGAATGCACAAATAGGAAAGGCATATTTCCAGAGCCAGATAAAGACCCGGTGATTCAAATTGCTAATATGGTGATTCGACAGGGTGAAACAGGCAAGTGTGACTTGCGGTTACGCACTATTCCATGCTCGTTAATTACATGCTATCGATTTTCAAAAGTAACCAGTGATATTTTCTACAGAACCGTTTATTAAAACAATTTTTACCTTGAACACATGTGCCCCTATCATGGAGGCTCAAGTGCTAAGCTATTACAATGAGAGTGAGCTTTTGCAGACTTGGAGCGAATTTGTACGAAAAACTGATCCAGATATAATCACGGGGTACAATATTTGCAACTTTGATCTCGCTTACCTACTCAACAGAGCAACGCATTTGGCTGCTGCAAGTGGCTTCCAGTAAGTGGTCCTTGAAAATAATTTATCTTTGCTTAAAATAATTGTTTATTTCTCTGATGTAGTTTTCTTGGTCGAGTTAAGAATACAAAGTCAGCGGTGAAGAACGTTGTGCTACAGAGTAAACAAATGGGAAGGCGTGAGAATAAGTCCATCAATATTGAAGGAAGAGTGATTTTTGACCTTTACCTTGTACTTGTTCGAGACTACAAGCTTCGCTCATATACGCTCAACTCTGTCAGTTTTAATTTTCTGGGCCAGCAGAAAGAAGACGTTCATCACTCTATTATTACTGACCTACAGAATGGAACCGATCAGACGCGGCGGCGTTTAGCAGTTTATTGCCTAAAAGATGCTCTGCTTCCTATCCGGTTAATAGAAAAGCTAATGTGTGTTATTAATTACGTTGAAATGGCTCGTGTTACTGGTGTTCCACTTCACTATCTGCTTACAAGAGGGCAACAAATTAAAGTGGTCTCGCAGTTGTTACGAAAGGTGAGGACTTTTGCGGTACTAGTACTTGTGTAATTATAGACATTTCTCTTTATGTTAATATACTTTTCTTTTATGTAATATTTTTTTTCTAAAATTATCTTCAATTAAAGCAAAAAAAAAATTCCAGGCCAAAGAATTTGACTACATCATGCCGACGTATCAAGGTTCTGGGACAGATGACCAATTCGAAGGAGCCACTGTTATAGAACCGCTGCGAGGGTATTATGACGTACCAATTGCAACTCTTGACTTCGCGTCTCTGTACCCTAGTATTATGATGGCTCACAACCTATGCTACACAACTCTTCTCAGGGGCAACACGCATTCTCTTCAACCAGATCAATTCATTCGGACACCATCTAACAATTGCTTTGTAAAAGCATCCGTACGAAAGGGACTTTTGCCGATGATCCTGGAGGACTTACTCTCGGCAAGAAAGAAAGCCAAAAGCGATTTGAAAAATGAAAAGGATGCATTCCGCCGTAAAGTATTGGATGGCCGTCAGCTGGCTCTCAAAATTAGCGCAAACTCGGTGTATGGATTCACTGGGGCTCAAGTTGGAAAACTTCCATGTTTGGAAATCAGCCAGAGCGTTACCGCCTTTGGTAGAATGATGATTGATATGACAAAGGTTGAGGTCGAGAAACAATTCTGCATGAACAATGGCTATCAACATGATGCCAAAGTTATATACGGAGATACAGATTCCGTTATGGTGCGGTTCGGTGTCACGAAAGTAGCCGAAGCAATGGAACTGGGGCGCGAAGCAGCGGAAACTGTGAGTAAGCGATTTGTGGCTCCAATTAAGCTTGAGTTCGAAAAGGTGGGACATATTTCTTCATAATTTATTCCTTTTTTTTTTAAGTATAATCAATATTTGAAACTGAATTTTTAATTTGCAGGTGTACTTTCCATACTTGCTCATTAATAAGAAGCGTTATGCTGGACTTTATTTTACAAAACCAGAAATTCATGACAAAATGGATTGTAAAGGACTGGAAACAGTACGCCGAGATAACTGTCCCCTAGTGGCAACGGTAATGAGCACATGTCTGGAGAAAATTCTTGTCAACAGGTAAATGATTAGGCGTAAATGTGACTTAAGCTTCCGTATTAAAATGTAATGAATTTTTGAGTTTCAAATCGTTGAACTTGTACATTTAGAGATCCACAGGGAGCTGTTGAATTTGTGAAAAATATAATTTCTGATTTACTTCGAAACAAGCTTGACATTTCTCAACTTGTGATAACCAAAGAGCTGACAAAAACTGAAAAAGAGTATGCAGGCAAACAGGCCCATGTGGAATTGGCAAATAAAATGAAGAAGCGGGATCCTGGAACAGCACCAAAGTTGGGAGATCGCGTTCCCTACGTTATAATTGCAGCAGCTAAAGGAACGCCCGCTTTTCAAAAGGTGAAAATACTTGCCATTTTTATTTTTACTGTCTTTTTATCGTTTAATATTTTATACATTTAACATTTTTTTTGGTTATATCAAGGCTGAAGATCCGATTTATGTTTTGGAAAACAACGTTCCAATTGATTCAAATTATTATTTGGAAAATCAATTGAGTAAACCGTTAACTCGAATCTTCGAGCCAATTTTAGGGGAAAAGACGGAATCTATTCTGCTAAGTACGTTTATTATTTGTTTCATTTTCGTATGGAAAATTCTTACTCTATTAATTTTCAGGAGGTGAACATACCCGAACTAAGGTACTCGTTACTTCGAAGGTTGGCGCCTTAGCCAAATTCACGAAAAAAATTTCGACATGCGTGGGTTGTCGAACTGTTCTAAAAAATGACGACGCGCTGTGTCAAGCCTGCACAGACAAAGGAGTGGCTTCCGAAATTTACCTGGGCGAACTGTCGAACCTTTCTGAGCTAGAGCTCAAGTTCAATCGTCTCTGGACCCAATGTCAGCGATGCCAAGGGTCTCTTCATGAGGACATTCTGTGCACCAGGTATGTGAGAAGTACTTTCATCCCGTTGACAATTATGACAATCCTGGCTTAATTTCTATTTTAATTCAATCTTCCAGTCGCGATTGTCCTATTTTTTACATGCGGAAAAAAGTTATCAAGGATCTAGAAGAACAAGACGCGATTGTTGGAAGATTTAAGTAAATACTGTGGTTTTTTATTTTTCTTAAGTGCACAAGCATTATGCTCTGCTCAATTCGATAACCTAATTCAATAAAACTTGGTTATTTTGAGTTCCTTCTCAGGCAAATAAATAATTTACAGTAACCATTAAAATTAAGCCCAATCCAGTGAGCACTCGCTAAAGTAGTATCTGATTAAATTACGTAAGTAATCAACGTAAGTTGAAACCTAATGTTTTAGTTTTGCTATACAAAAACCATTTATGGTTTATTTAGCGAAATAAATTTGGAAACCTTGAGTTGGAAAATTGTCTCGACTATGCGACAACGTAACGTACAGGTACAAAAATACTTGTAAATACTGTTTGAAATTATAAGTAGGATATAAAGAAAGCTAAGCGATTCTAAAATTGTTTCCTAGTCCCGTCCTGACCTCCGTCAAGACAATTGTAACAAAAATCCAGTACCGTTTCCGCTGAAAAATCACATTCTGAAGTACCATTTAGTAGTAATTGCATTGCTTGCTAAACGATTTAAGTGGAATGCACCCAGATAAGAAAATTTCCCTATATATTATAAGTACTCCCAACTCCCTATTGAGGCGACTTAAATTTCTTTAAAATATACTTTTCAGAATTCGCTAAACTTATGTTTGGAATTAACAAAATTAAATTGCGTTCCTAATCCTACGATGGAATTCTATTGGGAAGAGGGTAATGCATGTCAATGTCAACGATGTCCTCATGTTGATTGTCATCATCTGGGGACACCCTCTGGTACTCCCCCTTTATCTCATTCCAGTTACTTCCTAATGGCTGCCTTTCGTGACGCTTGCGCAGGCAAATGAACCCAACCAAAATAAGTACGAGGATGTTGACAATAATAATGACTACTAGGACTCTATACCACATTGCATTGTTCTCTATTGATTGAAGAAGGAGAGTAGGGTAACAACTTGCAGACACAATTCCGGCTGGACTGAATTTGGTAACAAGTGTAGAATCGACGTAGCAGGAACTGCAGTTTGCAGCCGTTTCCCCTAAACAGGAACGACAGGAATAATGACATGGAGTACAAGTTCCGGAACCAGAAATTGTGACGACGCCTTTTCGATTAATACTTTGACGAAAAGTTCCATAGAACGATTGAGGGCAAACAGTGAGGCAACTTTCTTGAAAATTGTAGAGTCCATCAGCGCATTCTATATATAAAAAAGTATAAAATCAACACTCATTTCTTCCAATCAAAAAGAAAAGAAATATTAAATAGAAATACTAGCGTTATTGGCTAAAATAATTATTAGCAGTCCAAAAGCAGAAACCATAATCAAAACAATGTCAAAAAAAACTTGATTCGCTAAAATGTACTTTTGTAGCAATATATATATGCGTAAAGCGTGACTAACCACTGCTAGTAAATTCATTTTTAGCGAGAGGAAGGGTCAAATTAAAAATTACAGTAGTCAGTAGTGTCTGTCAGTATTGACTATTGAGCAAGGATTAAAATAGCGGAAGTGAGTTAAGGGGACTAAAAGACGAATAGTCATCACTCACCACGAAAACTGGACTGTATCAGTTGAACGACATAATTTCTGTGGAGTCAGTGGATGAGCAAGGACACGAGACAGTTGTGAGTGACTAATTGAAGATGACATAATACAGGAAGCAGGATCCAAGAGCTATATCTTACAAAGCAATACGGCGGAAACCCAGAAGCGGAGTGACCTCTACTCAATCAAAATTAAAATTTTGGAAAGTAGACTTCCAATTTAAAACTACTTAAGGTTCGTAGAAATAATTCCGACAACTCGACTTATTTCTTTTAAAATTTACTTATCATTGTCCTTAACACGTACTGTTTGAACATAAAATCGTAGAACGAGTATATCTAACTAAAATAAGTGCTTTTCAGCGATAACCAGATACCAGATATGTAAACTTAGTTTGAGTGTCTAAACCTATATAAAATTATCCTAATAAATGCCCCGTAAAATGCAACAAATCAGGTTAAGTATGGGAATAAAAGAAAATCTGAAATTCAATCAGCTAGATCTAATTCCACAGTTCAAAATGCAATCAAATCTTTAGGGAATATGGTTATCGGAAATTTTTATAGTGTTTTTTTTTTAAATTTGGAATAATAAGGATTGCTTGAATTAGACGAGATCAAAGAACTTAACTTGTAGTTAATCTTAACCTTCAGCGCAAACGAAAACAATAATAACAAACATAATTATTGATTAAGGTGGCACAAGTTACATACAATAGACGATGGTTTAAAGATTAAAGGTAACAAAAACTTCGCGTTTGGAGGGAGGTTGGATTATTTGCAATTTAAAAACTTCAAGAAATTAAAGAATAGCACCACACGCTCGGAGTATTTTTTTTAAATACAAGTTCCAATATTACATTTCCAATTCTATTCAAAACTTCATCAGAAATCAGAATTCAAGAATGAAATAAAAAAGAAAACCCAAATTGTATATTAAAGCTGATTGATTCGTTATTATTTGAAAAACCCGATATCACGTCGATCAGCCTTTAAATTTACAAATTAGCGCAAACTCCGAAAATTTTTCAGCCTCTAGGAATCTCATTCATCTCCAGCCACTTTAAAGTAAATTAAATAACGTATCATGAGCGCTGTTACCTGAGTCGTTAGAAAAGTGATTGTTTCAAAACGGTTAGTCACTGTATAGGAATCATTCGTTTTTTTTTCTAAATTATATTGACGAACTTAATATTGGCACATTTAAAATTCGGCTCATTATTAATTGCGCGTAGAAATCCTACCTTAGGTTATTATTAGAAAACGCTTTGTAAACAAATATCCGTCTGGCAAGAATTACAATTATTTACAATCCTTGCTCCGTCCCTCAAATAAACCTAAATTAATGCGAACTATGTGCTAACATTTAACGGCAATATAGTGTCATCACAATCACATCAAAGGAGTAAACCATATTCCCTTGTGGGATTATCAAAACGACAAATAATTAATGGTAGTAACTCCTTGATAATTTGTGCTTAAAATAGCAAGCGCACAAATTCAAAATTGTTAAAATTTTGGAAATATCACCTTATAAAATTGACTTAATTGGAATTCACGCGGTGGTTAGTCTAATACTTGACGAATTTGAAGTAATAGAGAGATGAGTCCAAGGTTTAGATTGGCTCGGATTATTAACGACATTGTTCTGATTACTACGGGAAGAGTTAATACTGCAGGAAATGAGACTAGAATTGGAACTTCTTTGAGTCGAACAGGACTGTCGGGAGGGAAGTTTGTGCACATTCTCACTTGACACTGAAACTCTGCCGCCAATGCCAATGGCCAGTTGAAGGAAAAAAACGAAAAGAAACCAACCTAAACAGCTTCCGGTAATGGAAGTCTTGAGACAAGGAACTCCGCCTGAGGTCACAGAATTCATGTCAGCAACTTCAGGATGGCTCGCCGCCAAATGTGGATTATGAATATTAGACGGCTCGACTACCATTCTGTTTTCGCTTCCATCAAACTCTAGTGCGATGTCCTTGTTGTTCAGTGATGACTTCAAACTTTCCTCCGCATTAGCAAGCTTAACTTGAAAAGGTTCGTTTGGATCCTCTGCAATCCCGTGCAAAACTACAGCCCAAGTTTGCAATTTACCTGTTCCAGAGAAAAACAGCAAATAGTTAACAAAACGACGTTTGGATGGGAATAAAAAAAATCCAATAGTATATAAACCATGCAATAAGAGCCTTTTCAGTACAAAAAGGTAAAAGGGCAATAAAGTTAAGCGATACCGTTATTATATGAAATTAATGATTCAAATGTAAATGTACGATGTATGCCAACCTGCAATACCGTATTGTGATACGGTTTATGTTGTTACGAAGTGGCTCTGATCACATGCTTAGATTACTAACTTAATCAAATGGAAAACAAAAGAAAATGATGGTTTCAGAGTAACTAAAAATATCGGTTAAATGCAGGCCAAAATACTAAATAACAACATAAGAACAAAAAATAAAGCCAGGCGTTGCCTCCAGCCTGTCTACGATAAAAAAAAAAGCAACAGGACAAATTGAAACTTTTCCTCCACCTCCATTTTGCGATTCGGTTGAAGGTATGACTGCTGTAGACGTCATAGGGGCGATTCTTGGTTGTGGAGACGTATTATTGTACAAAGCGCCAACTAATGTTATTGACGGGGTGGGTGTACTACTGACAGAAGGGCTGATACTAAAATCCATGCCGGCTGTTATAGTTGGCTCAACGTCCACGACTGGCTCAAATAGTGTTGTACGAGTTGTCGCTGGAGTTGAATTATTGGAGGCCTTTGGCCTTTTTGGCAAAAACGGCTTTAATTTGAAGAGCCGTTGGCGCGGCGGTTTCCGAATGTCACTTGGAAGTTCAGATGTCATATCCGCCTTCGCGTTTCCATCATCTGATTTGGCAAACCCATTTTGGCTATCTCCTGCCGGCGATATGTTATTGAGATTTATTTTATCGCTATGCGCGGATGTTTTAGAAGTTTCGAAATCAGCGTCTTCATTGAAATGTTCTCGTGTTCCATACAAGACAAGCGACCAACGCTTTAGCACAGTTCGTCCTTTGCCAGAAAACCAGAATGTTGATTGAACATACATACTTTCAAGTGTGTAACGCCAATTTAAATTGATTATTCCTTCAATTCTGTCCTTCCCTTTCTGTTTTAGCGGCGTAACGTCTTCAAATTTTTCTCTCAGATATTATTAAACTTTCCTGTGCCTACTGGATTTAACAACCCTAACATACACCATACACCTTTGTATCGTACCTGCGTATCTCCCCTCATTGTGTATTTCCAGAATCCATTTTCCAACTGGGTTCTCCCCCCAACAATGGACCGTCATGAAAGGCCAGTCAGTAAAGCCGGATCTGTTGATGTCGTGTCTTCGATTTGCAAGCAGCACAGAACGAGTTCCCAGAGGAGATATTAAGGCAATCAGTAGGTCACCTCGTTTTGCAGACGTCAGCGTAACTTTTGCCTGAACGAATAACAAAATACCTTTAGAATTTTACTTTGAATTCCCTGTATACAATCGCTAAAAATAGTAGTTCGTAAGATCAAGAGTTTGAAGCAATTACTTGCACGTGCTCCAAAAAGTTCACTCCTGGGCACTCTGATACATTTATCTCGAGCGTCACTTTACTCTTCGCTGGAATATTCCTACAAAGTAATGAAAACTCATTAAAACTGTCTTTTATAAAGAAAGCATAATCCAAAAGTAGCATCAGCATTACTTGTCTGAGTAAGGAGCACGAATTTCACACTTTGACTGTTCAGGCACAGATATCCATTTCTTAGCCAACTTTACCATTGCTCCCGCATCCATTAGTCCATAACCAAATGAATGGCTTACTGCAATAAGGAGTCAATAGGATTACAATTATTATCAGAGGTTTCAAAGCAGCTCGTTTCGAGGGACCTTACCATTTCTGCCAACGCCGTTAGTCGCCCAATCTTGAGCTACTAATTTATGAGGACGGGCTGTTCTCACAACAATATGCTGCATATCCCTCCATGTTAAATTTGTATTTGCCTGGAGAGCAAGCGCACATATCCCTGCTGCAAGCGGAGCAGATGCAGAGGTGCCAGTATGACTCGAAGTGCAAGAGTGATGGAGATCAATTGTGACAATCTGAATGGATCAAATCATTTTAACTTAAATGAAAATCAAAATCCATATTAACAACAAACATTTAAACTCAAAAGGCACTATGCGCGTCTTTAAAAGTTGTAGTCATAATAAAGCAAAGAACTTCGAGTTCAAAATAAATGCAAGTAATCGTCCCGCTCAAGACTTTAATGAGTATTCCCGTTAGGGAATGTCTGAATCTTCTTAGACTTGCCAAATCTATTTATTACTACAAATTGTGCAATAATAATGTCACTTCAAAATATTTATGCTGAACATTCTCATAAAACATAAATAAATGGGGAAGTGATGAGAACGACGACTCTTTTGCCAAAAAATTTCTTGCCACTGGCGTAGGGGTAACTTGTTGTGTCTCTTGCCCAAGTCTCTGTTGGAGTCAAGCCCAACCAAAACCATCGGAGAAGATAAAAAAAACTATTTTATGAAGAAAGCGTTGCTGTTTTAACCATCAAAACAAAATCTCGGAAAAATAAACGCTTAACTCTTTGCGTCTGCACTAATGCTATAATCTGAAAACGTGAAATACAAATTACCTGCTTCTCTCCGGTGCCACCGGAACTATAAGTAGTAGCTAACGTTGAGCTGCAAGCTTCTGAGTACCACGGCACCAAGCCATTTTCAGTCGCTATATTAGTGTTATTTGATTACATATTAAAAAAAATTTATCCTAGCGAATCGCATTCTGTCAGATCTCTCAGAACCAAACCACTCACCGCTGCTAATTGAAAGTGTCCAAATGGAATTAGTATATCCATCACAATTACAGTTATCGTGGTCTCTTCCTCCGTTACCAGAAGCCCAAACAAAAATTGAGCCCTTTCCTTTCCTCCCCTAGCGAAAAAAAAAACATACTCAATTTGTATTCAAAGTGAATGTGCACCTACTTTGTCATTTTAGGTTCAGCACAAAATTCACGAATTCTACCTTAGTAACTCCTTCGATGAAAGCTCGAGTGGCCAATTCGCCTGGCCCATCCACAGTTTTTCCATCATCGTCTGGTCCCCATGACGCACTGTAGATATCAATATGTTGAGGATTATGGGAAAGAGATCGGGCCTCAACGGCGTCTGTAACATCTCCATCAAGCATCCGAACTCCTTAAAATGGATAAAAATATCAGATCCGGTTTTGCTACTTCAAATTACCTCAAATTAAAACTCCCCAATAAATACTATAATTACATTCACTATGTCCAATCGGGCAAGCACACCGTATTCGTAAATAGCTTTCTTTGCACTCTGAATACATACTATGCCTGGAAACTAATAATGATAATTTTAATTAAAAATTGAAATTAAACAATTCAATTTGGAAGTTTGGCATCCAAGCTCCAAGTATCTTTTTTATGAAACTCATCGGTAATATATTTTATCACTTTTTAGATGATTATTACGTAAACTACAAAACATATATACTATATACAAAGAGCCAAGATTAAATTTAGTTCATTACCACCAACGCCAGCCTCATACGCAATTCCAATTGCACAAATGCTATTGTTAGCTTCTGCTGCAACTTCGCCAGCACATCGAGTACCATGTCTGTTACTATCAGTCAAATCATAAGTTGGCATTGGATCATTATCCAGACTGTTCACATCAAAGCTTGCCATTGGATCCTGGAAACAAAATTAGAAAATTGAGAGCATAAAATCAATATTGCCGTAAAGGTCAAATCACCGATCGTTAAAACAAAATCCAAGTGGGTTACAATCTTCTTGCAAAGGAATTAGAATATACTGACCGATGGTACATACTCGACTCAAAAACCATAAAATGTGTTGTTAAAAAAGAATTTTCGATTTCAAGAATTTCAATGTGGAGTCAGCGACAGAACGGCAGACGTTATTTCTAGCATGATTATGTAAACGTTAGTTGTTACATTTAAAAAAAAAAAAAAAGTCCTTTCTACTTTAATGGTTTGGTATAAACAATAAACAACCATTAAAAACGTAATAATGTTTCAAAAACATTTTTTTTTTCGAAATTATTTGTGAATCTTAATAACCCCAAATCTCATAACTACAATTTGATGAAAATTTGATTGTGAATATGCGTTTAAATGTTTAAAGTCCGCGTTTTTCTTCAGTTGGCAATTGTAATTTCATAGGTTAATTTTGTTACACTGACTTACATAGTTCCGTAAGATGTCTGGATGATCTTTCTCCAATCCATCATCAAGAATTGTGACCACAATCCCTTTCCCAGTTATCCCTTCTTCCCAAGCTTCTTGTACATTCATATCAAGCCCAGGTCCACGATTCTTATGTTACCAATAGTTGAGTTATAGCCGAGCGAAAGAATTGAACTGAAACTTAAGCAAATTAAAACATTTCGAAATTAACTTACCAGATACCACATCGCCGGCCATCTAGGATCAGTAAATGTTAGCTGTAGCTTTTTGGTTGATCGTCTTTTGAAATTAATCGATTTTGAGCTCGGAAATTCTAGGTAATCTCGTTTAACTCTTCTCTTTATAGTCTGCTGTGAATGCCATCTCACCTTTAAAAAACAATTGAATTGAATGTCATTAATTTATTTTATTCCACTCTTTAATTTAGTTTTACTTAGATCCATCCATTTCCGGTGAGTTATTTGTACGTTACCTCAGACTCTGACGAAAGACGTGTATTGGACTCATGACATGGCTCCACGGATCTCTTTGGAAGACTATTATGGAGAAAATGGTAGTGATCTTCGAATATCTGAAAATTAGAAACAAGCAAGGAATGTAACTTACAAATGTAAGTAACAATCTTTGGAGTAACAAAATCCTTCCTAATCCTAACAACAGAACATCTAAACACGTTTGAACATAAAGAGCGAAAGGAATAAATAGTTAATAAATCAAAAACGGTCTAGACCTTTCACTTTGCAAAAATAAAATAAAATTGGATGATTGAGTAAAAACCACCAACTACCAACTAACCAACTTTCATCAAAATTAATTAAACTTACCTACTAATTCATTTCATGTTTAGGATTTTTATTTGAAATATGAATTATGAATTCCGGTATTTTTATCCAAATCGAATATGAGTTATTTATTATCCATAGGGTCACTGTCACAGGTCTCCCATTTTATTCCCAACAATTACTCTAGACCACTACTCTACATTGGTTGGTTCGATTTATGAATTTGATCTTGGATCTCTATTCTTAATAAGTGGATGATAATATCCACCAAAGTGAAAATCTCCAATGGGTAAAAATATCCAATTAACCAACAATTGCACATTGAGACACTGCGGCTAGTTCAGTTTTACAAATTTCATTTTTATAGATTTTAGACGCTTGGATTTAAACATGTCTAAATATTTAAGAAGTGAATTATGAGTTAAAAAACAATTGTAAATTCGTTTTAAGTCCATTATTCTTTAAATTTGACCCCTTTTGGAAAATAATTAGATACATTTGCTTGTTGGATGATTTTACCCATTGAATATTTTCATTTTCACTGAACCAAAGAAAGTAATGCGTGATAACCTCAATGAATGAATTCATAAGCTAGATCAGATCTCATTTTACAGGTAGCCCGGAACTCCCTGCCAATTTTTGACGCAAAACCGTTCTGCGTTAATATATTTCTACGTAATCAATTTGCTGTGCGTACCTGTCCAGCATTGACGAAACCATGTTTAGTTGCGATGCGATGAGCTTTATCTGGTCCACCCACTATATGCACCGCCCATTGGTCGGTATAATGGTTCTGATGTGGCATGTAGTAACCATTAGTAGAGGTTCCATTCTTCAGACTACCATGTGCAAAGTCAGTGGCGGAAGTTTGAGCAATCAGAACACTACACAAAACTACAGTCTTGATGACTACTAAACTAAGAAAACCATCGAAACAACGCCACCAAGGACTCTTCCATGACCGTATCCATTTGATTCCCATAACTTTGAATACAAGTTAAAGTTTCGAAACAGTATGACACTGATGTTCGTCCTTGGCTGCACCAACAGGGGCGGAAGACTCAGCTGCAGCGTTTTGGTCCGGAAGCGCCTGAAAATACAGGAAACCCCAAGTCAGAGAGAGAATGAATGAAAGATTAGTTGGCAAATGCGGTGTGAAGGCACCGACCACTCTAAATTGACGTCTTTTTACTTTTCATCACTTGACATTTTTGTAAGGCAGTATTCGGCATGTAAAGCCCAGGTAATTACTATTACGTTTATAATACGTTTGAACTCTGATTACCCTACTCACTCACGTGTCAGCGAAGCTGAAGAATGTATGATGAACAGGAGTAGTCAGTGACGTCGTCACCTTTTCCGCATTGTTTATTGTGACCTTCAACCTTGAGAGCAGCCGAACTTCTGGTACACCAACAACACCTGCTCGTGCTCCCTTCGTCCCTTGTGTTATCCTTGTGTCGTTTGGCTAATTACTAATCTAGAAGGTTGTGAAGGGCTTGAGTTTAAAAGGTGGGTAATTGGACATGGTGGCTGCAGGGCTGGAGAATGGAGGTTAATTAGGCGTTTCGATTAATTGTAATTGGATTTAGAGAAAGGTGTCTTGCAGCCTCCTTGGTCCAATTCCACTTGAGTTGTGAGGAAAGGAGATGATGCCTCCAAGTGCTCTGCACTCAAGCAAAGTGATTATCTCTTCTGGGTCCTCCTCACTCCGCGCATGCGCACAACGCCCACCCTTCAAATATCATCTTAAATCATCCAAATTAACATCCGTATCTTCCTTCCCAACACTTGATTAACCAACGCTAATCAAATACAAATCTAAAAATGAGTCTATTAGATCAGATCTTACTAGAATCAGAATCTAAAAACTATCAGAAATTTTACGATAGAATTTCATTAGCAATTGGCAAGCCCGTTTACAAACTCAAGAGAAGAACTAAGAAGAGAACACAGTCAAATTGTAAACATGATACGTTTAAATTATAAAGTTTTTTTTTAAACATCTTTATTATTATTTATCTTTTTTATTTATTTATCTTATACTGCCTCATTACCAATTTAAGTGACAATTAAATCGACTGCATCGAAGGCAGAGTCTGTATCACGAGAACCACGTCAAAAGATTCGCGTTATTGATTGAGTTGATGGTTTTACTTATTCTTCCTTTGGTTAATTAACTTTAGTTCAAATGTTTCAAATGGCGATCACGAGGAAGAACTTCATTAGAAAAACTTTCAAAGAAAATTAATTGAACTCAATTTTGTGAAGCAACCGCACAATAATTCCAGCCTCGTGCTGAATCCTTCTAAAAAGTAATTAAGAGTTGATTTTAAAAATTGTTTGTAAAATGGGAATGGATACACAAAAGTTGAGCTGAACCTGCCCTTGGCAAAGTGGTTGAGGTTATGCACACGCCTGGAGTATGGCCGTTGATTAATTTGACAATGACACTTTTCCAAAAAAAAAAAATTGCTGATGACAAATGTTACATTCCTGGGTAGGATGATGTCGTCATCATAATTTGTGCCATTTACGAATTGATATAATTGAATCAATTTACATTCTGCTTCATCTAGCCCGAGCCCCTTACCTATTTTTCTTTTGACATCCTCAAGTGCCGAAAGCATGCTGTTAAAATAGCGTTGCAAAGTGTTAGGTCAGCAATTTTAAGCAATGAAATGACCCTACCTAACACGATAAGTATTCCCTTACGTTGGCATCTCTATCATTTGTTCTTTAAATAAAGTCAATGTCACAAGTAGCTGTGAATAGCTGATTGACTCTGCAAACTGGAATTTGAACTTGTGGAACTAGGTTAATCGGTTAATGGTTTCTTCAAGTTTAAGTTTACTCATCATCAGTGCTTGCCAAGCATTCTAAAATTGACCAAGCACAAATACCTTCTTGTTCCAAATTACTGTTCTTAACGGCGTAGCAGCGGCGTCCTTTTCGATTTTAGTGGTTTAACGGCGCAAGATGCTTATGAACAAACACGAAAGTTGGCTTTAAAAAAAATTAAATAAGATAATCCCTAACGTATTATTGTAAATTAGTCAAACTATTTTTTGATTAAATTCTTGAATTTGACAGCATTTACAGATTTAGTTAGGTCTATTTACAATTCATGCCTATTTCTGCAACGCTCTCTATTTAATACGTTCATCACAACTATTTATA